>CALYDF020000606.1:0-34112 GCA_944474145.2 Dicrocoelium dendriticum | reverse complement strand
GATTTCTCAGCTGACCGTTCACTTACTTGTTGTGGTTCCTTAACTACGACATTTTTAGTATGTTTGAGAAAATCTTCTGCATTCACCCAGCGTGTAAGTGCTCGGACGTGTAAGTTTACTAATGAGTGTAGGTCGACTGTTATTCTGACTTCTGCATGTTTACTGAATATTGGATGGAAGCAGCAACATGAGATGTCTCTGTGTAGCTGTATTTAATATGTTTCAGGTACGAAGACATGTTTTAGTAAAGATCATTCAAGCTATTTCATTTTTGTTCGTTTTTCTCCCGGAATTTCCTGAATAACAACACCGACTTTGGCTCAACTACGTGCTGCAGTAGGTTGTTTCATACATTCACCACTCTCCGTTAGAAACAGAGTTGGTGGGCGATCCGCTTAAAATCCGGTACTGTAAGCTTGTACTGGTGTCCCCACGCATATGATGGCAGCGGCCTCGACATGGAAAAAGCACCGAGACGTAATATCTGCTGCATGACGAGGTTAACCAGCAATCAACGACAAGAGAGGGTATATAGCCCTAGTCTCTTGCACCGGTCTTCATACCGCACACCTCGTAAAGTGAAGATGAGCTTGGTGGCCGCATGCTGTACCCACTCACTCTTTATTACTCCGCCCCGTGTGATAAATCAGTATGCGGGTGAGCGGTACTCTAGCATCGGTAATATTATTGAGACGGAGAGGCGAGTGGCAATCTCTTCGAACCAAGTACTGAAACTGCGCTTGAGCGTCCAAAACATACAAAAACCGTTTTGGTGAAATCTATTCCTGCTGTCTATGGATATTAGGTTATAGCGTGAGAGTGCACCGAGGACTGTCACGAAAGGCGTGGGATGCAACGGTTGACTGGCCACAGTTTAGATTCGCCTGTGCTCAAATTTACCCAGCCTCATGAATTGCAACTTGAGCGAGTTTATAGGAAGGTTGACCTCTGCAGGCCACATGGAGAGGCGGTCGAGGTCTTACTGAAGCAGGTCACAGTCATTCGGTGTGTGGATTACTCTCTACACATTAAAGTTATCTGCAAACAACACACAACGTGAACGGAGAAGCTAAGGCACATTGCTTACATGGCACAGGAAAATATGAACCCAATTATCTTGCCTTTGGACACGCCACTGCTCAAGGTGTATCAGTCAGTCAGATGGTTGTCGAACTGGACCCTTCACTTTCGACCAACAAGAAAGTTTGTGATCCACTGGTGCGATGAGCCAACAACACCACACACCCTGTCTGTGAGCAGGGACTTCATGAGTAACCTTGTCAAATGTCTTACTGAAGTCAATGTAAATGACGTCGACTGATTTCCTTTCGTTCAGCGCTTGCAACCATTCGTATCTCGTCACCAGCAGATTGGTGATGTATGAACGACCTTTCACTAAATCATTCTCTGCGGGTGTCAATAAGCTTTACGACTTGATAAGTTACAGACAAACTTTCTCACTATGTTCTCAAGCGCCTTTGCCAAAACAACGGTCAGGCAGATCTGCTGATAGGTAATCACTTTGTTTGGGTTACCAACTTTCGGTATTAGCTTTACGACTTAATATTTTCAGTCGCTCGGTAGTGAACAAATGAATGGTGACCTGTTGTAAAGTTCAATCACGGAAGGCGAGGTAATGCTCGATAATGATTTGAAGATCAATAGATGAATTCCATCTGACACGGAAGGTTTCGTCCCATCTAGACTGGACAGCAACTTGTGTATATCTGCAGTGCTATAATCTATGCTGTCTAGTTCAGTAGGGGCGGTATCCGTCGAACTCGGTACAGACACCTGGTCACTTGCGAATAAAAAATCGAAGTGCGCCGCCAGTGTGGACTCACGATCTGTGCTCTAGGTTACGGACTGTCCATTTGAGCCCCCAACACTGACATATTATCTGCAGGCCTCAGGCGCCGCTACATATGGGCAAAGATCCTCTCGGGAACAGTTATTGTTACGGCTGAAGGCTCCTTTGCCAAGTTTCGGAACTTAAGTGTTTTTACCATCTCTTGCACGCCTCACAATATTCGTCAAATGCAGACAACACGAACTTGTTCGATAGTCTGCGGCAGCGTCCAGTCAGCTTCTGTACACCTTGTCCAAGCAATGCCCTTTGTATAGTCCAACTTTCTGATATTTGGGGGGCACAAATCGGGCGCATAATGGCGTTAATCCCCCTTAATGACATCCCAACAAGATTTAACAGGTGAAACCTTTGGTAGCGACCATTAAATCTTACTGGCGGCTTGAGTGTGGCCCTTAAACTCCGCCTTGCAATATCTGAAGGCCGGTTCCAGCGGAGGAGAATATGACAGTGATAACTCCATTCAGACAATGCTCATCCAGTGGTCACTCGCTCCCAGAGGCTCCCGGAACTGGATGTCATTCACACGTTGCTCTCAGCAGGTCGATAGTAGATTTAATCAAGTTGGACTCGTGGGCACATTTATGGGCGTCGCCTGGTTGATATGTCGTGTGACCCCAGTTTCAAATATCATTACTGCGTACTTCCTCTTGGCTTCACAATGGTCAGGGATAAGTTCAGTCCCAAACCAATGTAGCCGAAATAAATTGAGTTCACCCATGAGCAGGAACTGGGAAAGGCTCATGTTATTGCTGACATGCGACAATCAATCGGAGCAGCGGCTCGGTGGATTGCGGTAGACCACGTCCAGGGGCAGCTCACTGCGTCTGACGTAAATCGAACAACATAGATGATAGCACATACCATCAACGCTTAGGTAGGTGCTCACGAATGTCCCACACACGTAAGACTATTTAAAGCATTACTTCTCAGCTATCGTTTGATGGCCTATCACAGCGGAGGCATGAGTAGCCGCTGATTTCGATTTCTTGTGTGGTTAGGCCGAAGTTTAATCATGTATCAGCATGACCTATTACGCCTGACTGCTCAGAGGTGCTAAAAAAGAAAGCTTGTCGAGTTTGTTCAGCAGACTGCAGATGTTACTTAACGTTACACACAGGTCATGGTAGGAACCGCTGGTCGAGCTTGAAGCGGCAGAAATCTGTTCATCCGGATTCGCGATGGAATCCAGGTACCTACCTAAAAATTTACTATGCGGTCATTTGGTTTACCATCCTCCGTTAACCGCTGTAATTCAATCATCGCTGACTTGATTTTCGCTCTGTTTGCTAGATACAATTCAGCACGCCTGTTGAGGCGGAACAATACCAACTTATGGCTGTCCTCTTCAAAAAGCGTCACCCTCATAGGTCGACTTATGCCTTTACTTCTGCTTCCGAGACGCGCGATTTGATGCACTTTCAGCCCGCCCTCACCAACATCGAGCAGTCTATCGGCCTTTGCAAAACTCGACATCTTGTTCATAGCGCAACTGAGGACTAGAATCAGGGGATTCAGGCCCGTGGTAAAATATAAGGCTCTGGCGAATCAGTAAGCTGGACATAATTTTTGGCTTCTTTGCTCGTTGCGTTTCCCATTGGACATCAGCACTTAGCTCACCGCACACCGGGGCCTTATTGTCAATCGGGGGGAAGCATGCGGCAAACTGGATTTCATCGGAGTGCCGTGGCTTCCCTCCGGTTATAGAGTGGCTGGCGTATTAGATAGCTGCTTCTTCTATTGTGGTAAAGCAAATGTCGGGCCGCGCGTTTCAAAGCACTTCACTCTACTGACGCGCTTGCTGGACCTTTCGGCTCCCATTGGAGCAAGCTTAGACTGACTGTATACAAATGGTTTTTAGAATGTGGTGTTCGATCTCTCGAATAACGAGAAACTGGTCCACAAATGGACCAATGCACAAAATATGACACATTACGATGCATAAGCTGCATGTATACACGTTTGCACGATGATTAACGTAATTTTTAAAAACTACCACAAGGATTCTGCTTCGCCCTTTCAAGTGATGTTACCGATAGTTGCGACTGGAGCAGCATAATAGAGAAATGCAAGAATTATGGATAAATTAACACACATGTTTATGAAATAATTCAGGATCTTTAATGAGAGTGAATTCCACAAAAACCATCAACTAAAAGGGAGTTTAACCTTGTGACAAACGAGGTAAATTGGCCTGACCATGGCACTGTTCAAATCCGACCCCTACCGCGCTATTCGCAGTCAAAGCCATGAAACTTTACTGCGCATCACGTGGTGTGTCGAGTGGGTGCGATGCTAATGATGAGAGAATGTAGGCAGGATAACATTTTATCTAAATAATCACATATTTCTGCTGTGTAAATCCCCTGACCGGATCCATCTACACGCAACAAAGAGATTGAATGCTTTTCCAAAATATCTACTCTCATGTGCTTGTAACGCACCATCTCGACTGCGGAAGAAAAATCCTAGTGCTTAAATTTGCGGCTACAGGCACAGACACGGAATTCGGCAGTGGCAGCACGGTAGCCGAGTTACCCTGCTGCGCTGCTAGCACAAATGATGACTGAACATCTGATACGTCTCAAAATACATCATAATGGTTAATAAGTACGCTGCACTACCCGCTTCTCTGACAGGTTATCATTTGTGTGCGTAGTAAATAACTCAGTGTGTGATTTGCACCCAGCTGGTTTTACCACAACATTGCGTAGATCCCGAAGATTGATAAGTTGAAGGAACACATCAACTGTCACATGGTATGGTATGGTGTTGGTCTGAACTGGGAGAAATATACACTTATGCAGTTGGTGATACTATCGAGACAGTAGCTAACTTTACTAATCCAGCAAGTCACATAAAGACTAAAAATTAGTGTCATTTTGCACGAAAAAAGTAAAACTGGCCGTCAAGCTTTATCTCATATTATGGAGAGAAACCAACCAAAACAATTTTGCAACTGGTTCTCGTGTCTTAACGGTGTTTTGCGCCACGTTGCTTGTCAAGGTTGGTTAAAAAACGGCCTGAAGATTCGTCACAAAACAGAACGTTTACTAGATAGAGCGTATGAATTTTTGAGGCCTTAAGCGTTGAACTGCTTGTTGGCAAGAAATATTTGAGTCCACTACGATTTAAATAAAAACATTATAGCTGCAAGGGTATACGCCTCAGGATTATCCTGGATCAAACTACGCAGGTCGGTAGCAATTGGTGGCATATATTTTGGTACCCGAATGCATTGGAAGGAGTATTTACGAATATAATTATATGTCTCTATTGAAACTATTCAGCTATGATTTTAATGTCTGATGCCCTTAATACTGCTGCCGCTATGCGATTTGCGGTTGAGACAAAATGGAACAATACAAGCCATTGCATTTTACAAAAAGCAGTGGCGATGACGATACCGTTTATAGCAATCCTTGCATTTCAGTATCTTCTATTTCATAATTTTGTGGCTGTTAATCTCATTGATTACTTGTAACGAATCATTCGGAAATTTATTTTGATAAAGCAAGGTATCTCAGGTGAGAAACACTACTAGTTTTATGTAGTATTAAATTAATTTTAACTAATCCAATAGTTAACATAAAGTCGCCAAAATTATGAGAACCCTAGCATCTCTGCAACATTTAAATTGACAGACAATGTGACATTCGTTACTAGTTTATCCATTTTCCTAGATAACAGGGTCCATGTTTTCTCTTGTGAAATGAAACAACGTCGATGCTAGCGAAGATTCACGCATAAGGCTTTTAGTGAACGACCGCTGCAGACGTTCCAGTAATAAGAGATCACACTTGCGCATGTGACTGTATATGATCGGGCAGTACTCCAAAAGTGGGCGTACACAAATCAAATAAAGAGCTAGCTTGTCTTTGGATAAGACTATTGAGTTGTTGATTAAGCTTAAAGCACATCTTGCCATTGCTAACGATTGTTGAGTAGCCTAGTAGTTCATTGTAGCTTATGCCTAGGTCACGGACGGACTGAGTGATAGAGATTGGTTCCCCATTTAAAGTGAAAGTTCCTGGTGGGATTCTGCATCTATGAAACAGTACGTGGGGACTTATGCCCGGAGAATTTATTCAATCATTCATTTGACTAGAATTCAAAGGAATTCAGATCTGTTTGCATAGTTTTGTTGATTATCTGCAGATGTTCTGGAGGAAATGTGTAGACGATTTTCATGTCAACCGCAAACAGAAACAGTTTACCAGATTTGATTTTATCGAAAAGATCATTGATATAGATGAGGAACAGTGTGGGATCAAGTTCGCTACCTTGCAGTGCTGCACTCGTTATTGCAGGTAGTTGAAAATCTAGCTTATTTAGTAAAACAGTCTGAGAGCAACTCCCAAGAACTAGGTAACCTAAGCCAGAAGTAAGTCACGGATTCCGAATGACCTAAGCTGTAACCGAAGTCGCTTATGTGGGACATACTCGAATGCTTTGTGTATATCAAGGAAGATGACAAGTAGCGACAAGTAGCGACAGCCGACGTAATGTAATCACGACAGTTTAACTGGCATGTGTTACATTTGCGTTTACTCATGAATCTATGTTGTTGGTCACTTAGGAGTCTGTATGTCGTAAGATATTTAACGAGACTATTTGATTACTATTTCAAATACTCTAGACATTACGGAAGTGTGATTGATGGGTCGACAGTTACGTACTTCGCTTCAAACACCGTTTTTTGTTATAGGATGGTGATAGAATGCTTCCATGGGGTGGGAAATATCTACATTTCAGAAAAAGGCTGAACATTATAAAAGGTAAAATGGGGATGTCTTCGCCGGCATGCGTGAGTAAAATTGGGGGAATGCCGTTCGGCCCCGCAAAGGTCGAATAGCTTTCGGGCGGATTTAACCTCTGCGATATTTCTACTTATCTCTGACAGTATGCGGGCAGTCCAATTCGTATGGTTGATTTCTACAGGCTAATTGAGGTACCAGGATATTCACCGTACGCCTCACACATGCAAATTGGGTCCGTGATATGTAGATCCGTCTGTTGGATTGATATGGGATTGGGTCGGTAAGTCTAGGACTGCTTGACGGTAGAAGTTGTGTGAGCGCGTGCCTTACGGCAATCGAAAATTGCCAGACTCACCGCAGATATATGTCACAGCCTGTTTTCTGTAGCGATATTATAGCAATGACTATTTATATGTATGATCATAGAGAAGTCAGCAGCCTTGTTATACCTAGCTGGAAGTTTGCATAGCTTGCGACAAACTTGGTAAAAATTTGCAGCTGCTTCTATTAGCTGGAACTAGCATTTGTTTCAATTGCGCGTGTATGTTTATACATGTTAAAAAATTTGTTAGCAATTCTGACACAGACTCTTCGACATTAATGGTCACGAAAAATGTATCTTAGTTGAGAGACCGGAGAAGTCTGGAGGATTGAAACCATTCGACAGATAGGATGGGACGATATAATATTGTAGAATTTCCATGGTTCCAGCTAGTAATACAGCACTTAACAATGTTATTATAACGACCTGGGAATTTACCCAGGATAGTTACATTAACACATAAGAGGTTAAGAGTAAATACTAGATCCGAGCTGTTGTTCATACGTGTGGCAGAAGTAACGTGTTGTGCCCAACCTATTATACCGATACTTGCTAAGAAGTCTGCGTATTTTTGAGGACCGAAGAGTAAAGCCCAAAATAGTTCTGGCATGTTGAATTCCTCAGCAATAATCTTATCTGTGGAGTAATGTGTTGCTACGAACTGGAATGCATTCCTAAGTTTACCAATTGCGGAGTCGTTGCAAGGTGGTGGGTTATAGACGCAGCCCACCAAGAAGTCTAGATTGTTAAAGCACGTTCTTATCCAAACGGAGCCATCAACTGAGCACAGATGAGATTCAGTGAATTCCTCCATTTAGTGGTCTTGCCGAACGTAAAGAACAGCCCCACCTCCACCCGTTTGAACGGATTTTTACGAATTAGTTAATAGCACGGTAATTGAGTAAGCGTATTTGGTGTTTCGTCACTGCACCAAGTTTCAGTAATGAGCAGCAGGTGGGGGTAAACAAGCACAGCCATGGGTTAAAGCATGTGCACTTTGTTAAGCAAAACAAGCATTGATAATGAAGAGTGGAAGACCATTTCGCGGTCTAGGAGATTCTAATACCCACAAATCCACACGTTCTTGCTGAGACCACTCCATATTACTCAGCGCCTTAAAGACAGATTATCGGTTAAGTCCGAATCATACGTGGTAAATCAATTTACTTTTACCTGTGGTGCGAAGTACCTAGGACATACGACCAGGCGTCTGTCAACTAGGATAGCTGAGCACTGTCCCGTTACTCTCCGAAAAGGCACTGCCGGAAGTCTCGAAAGTTCCATCCTTGAACACCTGGTTCAAAGTGGACAAGAAATTCTGACCAATGATGCTTTCAACGTTTTCTACACCGTGTCAAAACGATACCCTAAGGGGATTAAGAGACGCCTCCTTAAGATTGCGGAGTCGATAGCGATCAAGTTAACTCAACCGGAGCTTTGCAAGCAGAGGACACTACTCCAATCTCTCACGCTGCCGTGTCCGTGATAATGATCCATCCGCATGGAATATTGATGAGACCAAAGGTGGCATCACTTCTCTGCTGACCCAATTTGCTTCGCGAAGTGGTCAGCGAACTGTGTCAAGTGGGGTCAAATAAGGTCAGCCTTCATCGCCAACACAGGCTTTATCAATTGGCCCGATCAATTTAACTTCCGTCCGAATAAATTCAGACTCTCCCCTACTTTCGCTTCAGCTTTCATTAGCATATGAGTATCCCAGTTGTGCTTATAAACGCATTCGCCTGATGTGAATTACCGAAAAGAAATCTCTTTGCAACCATGTTTTCTTCGATTCTAATATGTTCCTGAAAGTTACTGCAGTTCACACTGAACCGCGGGTGTGGGCGAATCTAATTGCACTAGCTGGAAACTATAGGTGCTCTTGGGTGGCCTAGTTGAAACAGTTGGGTTTTCCCTTGGTTGCGGTCCATCGCCAGAAAGTTGTTGACTGGAGTGGTGGTGGTGACCGAACATCATAAGAAATGAGTGGTTAGCCAAATGTACCCCACTGGAACCTTTAGAGTTAGCGTTACATACACATGGAGGTGGAATTCTGTTTGCGCATAACGGCAGCTTGGCGACAGGCGGCGCATCTGGATAAAGATGCTGTGTTAGAGTGTCTGGCACGTTTGTGAACGCCACTCTTTTTTGGATGATGATGTCCTGGAGTCCATTGAGTTTACATATATTCTGCTCTTCTTTTAACAACTGTTTCACATCATTTCTATTCTTCAAATGCACTAGTATTGGACAATATTATATAGGGCATCCGCGGCTTAGTTTTTGCGAACTTAGGCAAAGGTCACTGTTCTTAAGTACTACTTCTAGATGCTACTTCTGATGCTAGTAAAGTGGTCTATGCTCACGGAATCGGAAACGTTGAGTGCCCGTTTTGTGTGTATACAGGATTTAACTCGTTTAGATCTATTGTTGAATCAACACTACCAGCTGGTTCAGTAAGTGGTTTCAGTTGGTTGTAACATACGGATTCGCGTGGGCCACCTAGAATAGATGATGATGATGATCTTGACAATGTTAGCATGACACGGTGTGGATCGATTACTTTTGTTATTTGGTGAATCCCCGTTCATGCGGCTAGGTGTCAGCGGTCCAGACAGCGGTTTAATAACCAAAACATTTGTTAGGTTTGGCATTGTTCGGATAAGCTAGCTTACCAATCATTGTATTTAAAATAGCTTGATCTATCGTACACAGTCTAAGTGGTGTTGGAAAAGCATGGATACTCTTGGGCCCTCTAATGATCTTGACCAAGCTCGGTTGTATACAGAATGCTGCCGAAAGAGTATCCGCTGCCCCAAGAATGTCTACAGAGTCCGAAATGTTGAAAACTAGAACACTATGGATGACATTTTGCCGGGGCATTTTCGTACAACCAATTTGGGTAGTAGTTCTCAAGTGCGTATTTGGTATGCTACTAGATTCAGGAGTGGTGAAGCTGGTATGGTGGCAAAATTTTCCTAGTTTGTCTTGGTAGTGCCGTACCGACTGGCCAGTTGACCAGAACTCGGCAGGTAATGATTGGTGGTGCCCTTCGATTGGTTCTTTAGTTGCTATTTTCATTTTAGTTGAGTCTAACTGACTATCGCTATGGATAGACTCGTAAGCATTCGACAAATGCCTGGAAATAGCTAAATCAATATCACCAAAGCGTGAACACATTTTACTGCTTTTCCTTCCAACGGCCACCTTAGGACTCAGTTGGCTGGACTATGTCGTCTTTCCACCGAAAATTATACTCGCCATTGCTGACGAATCTTCAAGCATAGTTACTTTAAAGATGGAGGTGTGTAAGTGGCATCAACGTTGGATAGTATGTCATTGACATTATCAGGGTCAATGTTCTCGTCGAATGGATATGCGGTTCCTAACAAACCAGCCACAGTAGCCAATAAACAAACAAAAGGGGTGTTGAATGGCGTTTCTCGATGTACAGGCGAAACTGTGTCTTGACAGAGTTTTCTTTGTTGCGAGGTTTTATCTGCGGCAATTTTTAGGGACAAACTTAATTTTGGCGGAAATTTAATCTGGTTTTCCGATAATCTCGGTGGCAGTCAGAGTATCTGCGAATCGAAACAGCAGCGGACAGAGGCGATGCTGAATCTACTTTCTCAGCCTCATGCAAACGCGACGCACCTTAGTCAAACCGCTAGCACGAAGCAAAATATTTCGTATGGAAGTTATTGCAATTTTGTCGGAAATATTAAAAAAGACTGCATTTGTGGAGCACCGCACTCTATTGAAGGCTTCTGTGGTTATCGCATCGACAAATGCCCCTACAGGAATTAGGTGTTCTGCAATTGTACTAATGCTGTCTGCGGTAGATCAGTCAAAGGCAGCAATTTGTTAAGGGTCAGGTTTGAACCGTCAAAGGTTGTTATTTTTTAACACATTCAGTTCACTAGAATGGTTTGTAAATTTTCAATGTCACCGAGGACAGGATCAGGAAAGCCAACATGATTATGTTTGAGGCTAATCGTCCTTTTGTTCTTAGGCGCTTTTACAACACCAAAGGAGGGAGTATTAACATTGACATCCGTGAGTTTTACGGTGGTTTCTGGTTTTACGTGCGACTTAAATAAAGGGATTCTCCTACGGACAGTGCTAGCAAGCATTTCTAAATAGAACACTTGTTGGGGTGGTTTATGATGGTACAAGTCCAGTTGTGAAGCTCTAAGGCTGGATAACATGACTACCAAATACTACTCAAGGATGGCGCTACAGAAACTAGACTACGAACCAACCGTATTGTTTTAGCTCTGCCTTCAGGTATCGGAATTCGCCAAGGGTGCAGTTAATCCGCCGTTCCGTCGCGGGCGGGCGGCGTGTTCGTTAGTCTCGTTCGTTCGTATATCTTTCCCGGTCAGGCAGTCCGCGCCTGGACAGTGGGTACTTTTTCCACGTTAAGTTGCCTATACAGGGCAGCGGGTTTCCTGGCCTAGGAAAAGTGGCATCAATTTGCATGTCAGAAGAAGATGCTGAGTTTTGAAATTCACGAGTAAGCGCTGACCAGCTACAAGTTCCCTTGGGATCTATCTACGGGATATCGAAAGGCAGCGCAACATAATGAAAAAGGCGCTTGTCAATCTAACAGGGTAGCGTACAAACTTCAGCCTAGATTAAACGTGCTCTGGGCAACATCTTTTATGTGTGGGTCACGGATGCACCTTAGAAACAAACTCTTATCCATCGAGTCATACGTTTACACGCTTTTTCATGGGCAGATGGAACAATATCTTCGTCTGCCACTACATGAGTGGCATTTGTTTTATCACAAATCAAGAGTAAAAATCTTCTAGTCGCACGATCATGCATTTCATTCTACGTTCATTTAAATTTGCTAACCAGCCAAAAGGTCAGTAGCTGGCTAAGGAGGCTGTGAAGGACAAACTTCAGAAACTACCATATTTCCCGCCTCATGTGTTTAGAAAATTATTGCACAAATTATGCCTTCAATGGAATAATGGATTTTGCACATGTATAAAAGTAGAAGCTTAATATATAAAATAAAAAACGTCTAGCAGGGGACTTGCCTCAATTTTCAAGTGTACACATTGTTTGTTTACGTTACTGTGTGCCCCAGTAACTTGGCTTAACTCATGTAATGCAGGTGGTGTTGTACATCATAAAGTCGAGTTTTGAATTCGAATAATGTAGGAGCGGACATTACAAAATGGGGAACTTCCACGGCTGGGATACACTGAATATAGTTCCGGCGGCATTCCAACCGGCTACACTGTGTCGCCATCTTCATGGTCACCTCTCGGTGAGGTGTTTTTGGCTGAGTGTCAGTAAGGGTCGTCAAGGATGGTTGGATTCCTCGAGTATCAGAGGCACAAATATGAGATTACATTGCAGACAAGGATATTGTTCATTAAAACTCCTAGAGTCTTTAATCTCAACTGGTAAGAGAGGTGGAGCAATCCATTAACCTCTTTTGTCGCGCTGCCTTGTAGCTTTTCAAAAGCAGTGAGATTACGTTGTTGCCAGAGATACCAAGCTTGGATGGCCTGTTCATTGTGTGGTCGCAAGTAAAGGTGGAGCGTTTGCGAAGAGAAGGTGGGAGTAAACTGGCCGAACTCCCTCAGTAGTGGGTCCAAGTGTTGGTTGGGTTTTTCACTGCCATCTGAGCCTACTTTGCGCATCCGAGATCTTCCTATACGAGCACTCCAAGATCATATTCATGAAGAGGGCACTGCAGAACGTGCTCTCCCAATCGATATTGGTAGGTGCTCTGGTGGCGTATACTTATTCGTTTGTACTTGGCAAGGTGAAACTCGACAATGTTCTGGATCGATCAATCGTAAGCCCTCTCAAGAACGCCTTGCAGTGCCATTTGGTCATCTACTCGTTTCGTTGCCAGACAAATCTTGAGGTCGTCCGCAAAGAGTAGAAGTTTCAACGTTAGCACTCCCGCAAGCTCGTTTATGAACAAGAGGAATAACACTGATCAAGTTACCGAGCCTTGAGGAACGCTACAATATACCAATATCGCGTTGGACCGGGTGCTTTGAAGCCATACAAGCATCGTTGGAGTAGGAATGAATTAATCTAGCCTAGGATAGGATTCCTAGTGGCTGATTATGTAAGAGTATAGATAGAAATTATAACTGAGAGTGTTATGCCAATTATTGAAATGTTAAACCGTGCAAACTGAACTCAGCAGTGCGTTTGTAGCGAATTCTGGGAAAATGAACAACCTAAGACAATGGAAGAATGGGATGTTAGAGCAAAAAGCAGTTACTTAGCAAGTCTCGTAGAATGGCCAGAATGAAAAGCACCAAATAGTGAACAGAATACAAAGTGATACAATGACACTCGTTTTGTTGCACTCACCACAGTGTTCACACGGAGGCATGCAGAAGGGAGCCAAAGTCCAGAGTGTAGGTTAAAGCATGTTGTGTAACGTTCGTCACATGGTATCATCTTTGCTGTATACGGTATATATATCGAAGTATAGGAGGGTTAAGGCCACGTCATAGCGTATGTTAAATACAGCTAAAGTGGAGACGGAAACAACGTAATTTTCGACGGCGTCTCATAGCTGGCACACACGAAGAGAGTAAAAGTTTCCTCGACATTCTAGTTGACTGTGTTGCGTTGCCAACTTGAGTTGGTGGCCCCTCAAATCCTTGTTGTGGCTAGGTTGCATTAGGCAGCGGCAGAGGTGGTTAGGGTTCCTCAAAATCTGGTAGCCTATTATTAGGTCGCCTCGTAGTCGTCGATAATGGCCGCTGTTCAACTTATGGTTCTCAGTCTAAGTTACTATAGAAGATGGAACAACCCGTTGACGTACTTCGTGACTCTTCGCTGTGGAGTCTCGAGTGCTGAGAGATTAATATTGTGTCAGATCTGCCAGGCATGGATTGCGTATTTTACACGAGGCCACACGTAGGTTTTAAGCAAATGCGAACCGACAGAGGGATCAAACCGCCCGAATGCACTCCGCAGCATGCCAGCATGTTGGTTTTCAGTATTTGACGCCTTCGCTGATTCTTCTGGGCATTCCAAATCAGCCTGAACTAGTGCCCCAATGTCGCGCGCCTGGGTGACTGCTTGCAGGACATGATCTTCAAGCGTGTATGGGATGTTCAGCAGGTGGCGAATGTGAACCACCTTACACTACCCGAATTGAACTGGAGCACATTGTGGAGTGACTATCCATGCGCTCTGTCTAGGTCTCGCTGAAGTGAATCGTAATCTGCTGAGTCGGCGATCGTCCGCCACCCCTTAACTTCATCAGTATACAGCAAGAAATCTGAGGCAATCAAACGCATAAGCTCGTTAATGAACACGGGAAACAGACTCGGCTCCAGAACTGATCATTGTGCAATTCCACATTCGACATAAATCGGATCGGACAGCGCACTTAGAACTCTGACCTGCAGTTTCCGATACTGCAGGAAATTCCTGATCCACCCAAGGACCGGATCGCCAACTCCATAGCTATCGAGCCTATGAAGAAGAATGCGGTGGTCCAGTCGGTCGAAGGCTATGGAGGAGTCGAGATAAATGACGCCTGTCCTTCTGCCTTCATCGGCCGCCTCCGTCCAACTACTGCTTGCAATCAGTAGGTCGGTAGTGCTTGAACGGTGCTGGCCGGAACCCTGTTGCTCGGGTGCTATGACGTGGCGTTCTAGATGGTCTACTAAAGCCTCAGCAGTGATTGCCTCCATCACCTTTGAGAGCACAGGGAGGAGGACCACTAGGAGATAGTTGGCGGGTTCCGAAGGATTATCGCTTTTGACAATTGGAGTGATTAAGTCATGTTTCCACATGGTAGGCAGGTTAGTAGGTAGACTGGTTGCTTTGAACCCGTACATTCAAGCATCGTTGGAGTAGGAATGAATTAATCTAGCCTAGGATAGGATTCCTAGTGGCTGATTATGTAGGAGTATAGATAGAAATTAAAACGGACAGTGTTTATGCCAATTATTGTATTGTTAAACGGTGCAAACTAAACTCAGCAGTGCGCTTGTAGTGAGTTCTGGGAAAAGGAAAGCCTAAGACAATGGAAGAATGGGATGTTAGAGCAGAAAGCAGATGCTTAGCAAGTCTCGTAGAATGGCCAGAATGAAAAGCACCAAATAGTGAACAGAATACAAAGTGATACAATGACACTCGTTTTGATGCACTCACTACAGTGTTCACACGGAGGCATACAGAAAGAGCCAACCTCATTTGTGTTATTTAATTCTGGTTGTGCAACTTTCGTCACTTGAAATCGTCTGTTGAGACACACAGGCTATATTTCGTAATCTAGGTGGGTTAGTGCGACCTCAAGGCATCTTCCTAACACAGGTAAAGTGGGGGCGGAAACGATGTAATTTAGGAGGGTGTTCTATGTCTTGCACACATGAAGAGAGCAAACGTTTAGTCGACATTCTAGCCGACTGTAGTGCGTGGCTAACTTGAACTGATGACCACTCAATTTAGTGTTGTGGCATAATTGTAGTGGGTGGTGGCAGACGTGGTTGGGGCTCCTCAAAATCTGGTAGGCCATATTAAGTTCGCAACGTAGGCGCCGATACCCGCCGCTGTATAATTTTAGGGTCATCAACCTAAGTTGACAAGGAAGATGCAGCAAACCACAAGTGGTTTCGGTCAATAATTGGCAAAACCTTATGTACGAAATAAAGCATTAAAAAATCAAATTTCTGACATTTCACGAAGCACCGACGCGCAACCAACACATTTTATACATAAACCAGTATATATAAACCAGTATATATATATATCTGCCCAAACATGCACTACTGTTTTAACCTTCAATAGGGGGCGCTCTTCCATATCACACCACAGTGAAAAAGCAGCGTAATATAGGGCCTTTTGTAGTCAAGTGGCTATCGAGAATGAACTAGTTATGCCAATACTGAGATCATATATAAAAATTCAAATCCGCCTACCACACATTGACGCCCGTCTGGTTGCACTGCGGACGATATTAGCCTCTCGACGAATTTTGCTGTGCTCGAAGTACCCATTAAGCAGCGTCTCTTAGATGCTATTTTCAACCACTACCCATGCTTGACTGATTAATGCAATGATAGACTACAAATCCCTGTGGTGCAATGGTACTTACAAATTAGGCAAACGTTTCTAGTCTAGACGATTGGATTTGTTTCAGTCAACATCCGCTTGATCTTTTTGACCCAAGGAGTGCACCTGACATTTTTGGATAAGACCAACTAATTTAATCTAACGTAAATCTCATGGTGGAATCCCTTTTGCTTTCTGATGCAGTTTTAACCAACTTCAAGACTGGGTTGATTAACCTAAACCGCATTTGGCATAATGCCAGCTCAATTAACAGCTGGATGTTTACAATCCCTTTTTCAATTACTAACTTAATAGGACGGAGGAAGCAATCAATGGTGCAAATTGTTGTACAGCAATTAAACACTTAGACTTTTTAAAAAGTGTTTATTTATTCGTTCTACAACATATGCATTTTGGCGGGCTTGCCTAGATTATCCAGCAACTCATGTGGAATTTCCCCATGCTCTCTATCTTTAGTAGATCGGTTGCTTTAAGTAGGATGAACCACCACCATTTTGCTCGCAGTTCATTATAATCCTCCTGTTTCCAACGCTAATAAATGAAGCATCAGCAACTGTGCATCTACTTTGCAGCAACTGCGAGTGCTTTCTTCGGTACTAGGGTAATGTAACTTTAATCGGCTTCGCATGAGAAACTCAGCAAATGGAAACTTTATCAATACTTGCAGTCAACAGCACCAGTTTTGCACACACACTTGCGCACTAGCCCCTGAACATTTTTCTGTGAGCACGAAGTTACGCTGATGCCTATCTGACAGCTAAACATCTGCACTAATATGCACATAATCACATGCCTACCACAAGCTAACATGACTACTCTTTTCGGCGATAACATACAACACAATTCGTCTAGCTGCACATTTCTCGCAAATTTTCCATTTGTACATCACACACAAACAATTTGGCTAGTCATCACCTCAACCTCTCCATGTGCCCGATAGGAAACGTTAAATGGTTGATGGTAAAACCCTAGATAGGTAAAATGAACCGAACATCCAAATTGGCTGAATCAGGTCATCCCTGTAGAATGACGCATGTTTAGACAGACCATTCATCGAGGGGAATCTCACTGCTCGTCATTTTGAATACAGCCCAATTGGCATCTGCGTCCATCGGACACATGCTTTCTTCGATGAGTCGTCACGCACACAGCTTGTTCCCGTAATCTGATGATGCTTCCGTTCATTGTTTTATGGCGTTCGGAATTGTGTGGTTGACATCCGTTCCGCTTAGTGTGTAAGCAGCTCGACAGATTATAGGCAGCAGATTGTGCCATATTGAAGCCGGTTTGGTTTCACAGCGTCGAATCAAGCGGTTCACTCCCAATCGGATGCCATCCTCCGTAGGCGCAAACAAATTAGTGTGCACAAGCTACTTAACTTTCGCACCCAACATATCCGTTTTTGCACCAATTTTGTAAAGAATGTGGTAGAAATAA
This sequence comes from Dicrocoelium dendriticum, assembly GCA_944474145.2. Classification (NCBI taxonomy): domain Eukaryota; kingdom Metazoa; phylum Platyhelminthes; class Trematoda; order Plagiorchiida; family Dicrocoeliidae; genus Dicrocoelium; species Dicrocoelium dendriticum. The sequence goes on along the minus strand of CALYDF020000606.1, from coordinate 16,648 downwards.
TGTTCTCAGTGGCAAATTGTGGCTGAGTGCATGAGTGCAATCTCATTGCTGACATGACTTTAAATTGCCAAATGGCTCGTCAGTTTCAGGCAAAACGATTGCGAACGAAAATGCAAGATATGGCACTAAGCCTAATCCATTACTTTACTAATCATATTTGGTGAATATTTCCCGTAGCATTCGTGTAAGCAACGAAATATCAAGTGTATTTCGCAAAAATAGCGAAATACCATTTTTGAGCACGAGGTAGACCAGCATATACTCAACTGGAGAGTAACAAGATAAGTGAAATGGCGTGTACCTGATGCAAACGCAGCATGAGTAATAAATACATCAATTTTTACCTTGAACTTACATGATTCTAAGTACACAATGTGGGTAAGGTTATATTAGTGGGTAGGGCTGACATTTTTCGAATTATTTCTTCACGCAAGACAACATTTGTACTCTAGTTCAGTCAAATAACCACCGCATAGCCATACTGGTTAAAAGCACCTAGTGCTCAAGTCAAGTCAAACTAGGCTTTATCCACTTGGACAGATATATTTTCAGCAGTTTACACTATCACTGCGAATGGAGACATACATGAGATTCATGAATAAAAACAAACAAATTGCCTAATACAAAATATTTACGTATCACCTAAGCAAACAACTGCGCATCATGCTAATGGGTTTCGTTAAGTCCACAAGTAAAATGGAACAACGGAATAACGGTATAATATGGATAAAAAGCCAAAGCTTGACAAGTCACGTGGTATGGTTTATGGGAATAACATTAGTTGCATGAAGTTACACAAAAGTGAAAAACACATATGCGGACTCACCATATTATCCACGTTAACACGTAGGTATATCCGTCTACCCCGGTTTCGTGGGGTTGGTGAGTACAATGTTTGTGTCTCGTCGTCACTCAATGAATAGAAATCAGCTCAAGTAATGTAAATGATGTAAAACATCGTCGTTGTTTTTTACTGGGTAGCATGGGCGCTGAAATTACAAAAATCGAAAGAGCGTCCCACGGTTAAGAAAATCGAAGGGAAAAATAATTCTAGCGGCACTCAAGCCGACTGTATTAGGTGGAAACTTTCAATTTACGACCCATCAGTTCCGAGTTGCAGCTAAGCTTTTGGAGGTGGCGGCAAGCTTGACTGGGATTTTCCAAAAGCTGGAACGCCAGGATGAGCTCACCCCGTAGACGGCAATATCTTCGGTTATTCACTCCCAGGAATCTCAGTCGCTTATGGTGTTGCTGGTGGGATAACCCATTCATATTTTTCGTTGCTATTCGCTGGGTGGTCTCCAGCGCAGCCAGCTCGCGTTTTAACTGGGGTTTCCCGGGTTGCGTACTCGTGACTACTACTATAGCAGTGGACTGTAGCGAGAAGCCGTACGAGAAAATAAGGTTCTAAAATTAGAACGTGTTGAAGATACAGCAAACTCTTTTGTTAGCACTCCGCTTAGTGGATGAAAACCTCATTTATATGTTTTCTGACAATAAAATTATCAAGCGCCTCTCTAAACAGTCCTCTGCATCTGGAAAGAAGTTTTAACCAAGTAAATCAAAATATAAACTGTTTCTATTAACCCAAGAAAAATTACTGGGGAACAATAAAGCCAGTGCGACAGAATGCATGCAGTCATAAATTTAAGATTCAAATCACGAGCTACCGAAGACAATTCTGAGAGTATAAAAGGATAGCCTTCTAACCTTGTCAACTCTTTCAACAACATAGCTAGAGAAGTATTTGATAAAAATCACTAAGATATTTGACAGTCGATGTCCAGGGTATGAGTTGATCACTCTTTGCCAGTGGGGAAGTAACACTGCAGTTTATCAACTCGAAGAAATCCGAAGGCTACATCACGACATTTCGAAGTGTTCAGAATGGAAGACTGGGTTGAGTACCACAGCACCAATTCATACAGATCACGCTGAATTGTTGATGTCTTTACGTTTGGAGAGCTATATCCTATAACGACACCAAATGCATATTTGCATCCAAGAAAGTTGGACGGTATTGGAAAGTATTTGATGTATAAAGAAAATAGTGGGGATAGAACTGCTCCTTATAAACACCACGATCGGAATAAAGTGCAAAGGATTTTATTAAGTTAAGCTGGGTGAAGTGGGTACGGTTGTTAGGTAATCCGCGAACACCCTGCAGACATTTTATGAACCCCACTAATGAGCATCTGGTTGGGTAAGGTTGATTTCTTATTGTTCCCAAAAGCATCGGAATAATCGCGGAACAGTAGACGCACTGTTCTACATATTTCATTTAGTGCCGATAATACCGAGTGTGCAATATATGATACAGCATCAAGTGTGGTGCGGTTGGGTTTATAAGCAAACTGGAATATATTATCCGCCTGAGACGCGTAAAGATTCAAGTTGCAGATAGTTTATCAACGACTTTCAAAATTACCAACATACATACAATCGGATGATAGCATTGAGATACCAATTTTGGCACAGGCGTTATGCTTGCAGGTCCCCAAATGTCAGAGAATGTGCCGCTCATTAGACAACGGTTGAATATATTGGTTAAGCGTGCCCCGTGATAATCCGCGCACTGTTTTGGAACGGGTTAGTAAACGCATTAGTTCCAGCAGCCTTAGTAATCTTCAATTTTTCGTGTTACTTGTAAACATCCAATTGATAAAGCGTGACTGCAGGATCAGTTTGAGGTAGGAGGGCAGGGAACACATGCCCGACGGGGAATAAAAATTTTAGCCTCTGTCCTCTGTACAGTTCACACCGGCATGGCAGTAGAAGATGAGCCGAGCTATATCACAGTTAACCGTCAATCATGTAGGTTAGCGGTTGTCATCCATGGCAAAGTCGAACTAGCTGCTGGCATCCGGAAGTCATGGGGGCAGAACCCGGCCAGGGTCCGCTGGAAGCCGCAACACTGGTGAGACACAGAAGGTTCGATCACCGGTGTCTGGTGCATTTCCAGACAAGCCAAAGCTCTAATGACTGTGAGTGGACGGTAATGAAATATCACTAAAGAAAAATGTCGACAGACGGCCTGTTCGTATCCACATTATCAAGAAGCTTCACAGAACATTTGCCACACAGCAAATTTAAGAGTTCGCAAGATTGTGACAAGTATGGCTGTCTAACACAATTTCAATGTAGAACCTTTTCAGACGCAGTGCCTCTGCTTTTATCGCCGACAGTATTCGTTTAACGGGCAACGTTTGTTGAATTTATATGCCTGTTCTTACTTTCGCCAAGTTCCTTCAGTAGTGGTGAAGACAATCTGTCCATGCGTTGTTAGATAGTTTCAACGGTGCAGCATTTATCAACACAGAAACTGATGTATTCGGTAAGGTGTTCACTATCCGACGATAGATGTTCGTCCATGAAAACTGAAAAGTCGTTTGAAGCCAGCAAGTCATATCGTTTTGCAATATTTGCTTTTGGGCATTATCAACGACTAACGGTTTTGAAGGGCTATTTTGTCAAAGACGTAATTTTGGTCTTGCAGTAAATAATTGGGTATATGTTTAGGACACAGTGATCTGAGTTACCGAGAGGAGCAATCTGGAAAGCAGAAAACAACTGTGTTTTGCTTATGAAAATAAAGGCTAACTGTGTATCAAGTCTGGTTTTAATAGCCATGGTATTTTTAGGCCATGACTTTATGAGCTTCGCATCAAACTAGATAAAGTCGCCAGCAACGATACCAAAAGTGTGCTATATGTTAGACAGTAACGCTGGTGAGAATTTATGCGCAGAATATTTGAGCTCAGTCGATGGCGTGTCGGGGGAAATGCAGATATTTTCTGAAAAAGACAGAAAGAAATCAACTCAGAAATTTCGGTTTTCATTAGAGCTAATTATTGAAGTTGCGTATTTAGAGAGCAAGAAAGTCAAAGTACACCATGATTGATTCACATAGATGATAACGCCTCCGCCGCAGTTCTGCAGCTTTCCAGATCAATCGGACTACACGAGGCAGTATCCATCGAGATTAATGACCTCATTGTGCACATCAGGATGTAAGCAAATTTCATGTAGCATTACAATATCTGCGTTTACATATTCACAACGCTGCATAGTGGCACTGTGTTTGGCAATTGACTAAGTGGAGAAAGCATATTGCTAGAGTTAAGTAGGGGAATTTGTACTTTATTAATAGGACAGCGTCTTAGTCTGGATTGCCAGTTAACACGGTACTTTCGCATTTTTCCAAAAGGTTGTTTTGGAATTCGTTTACTGGTGTTTCTGACTTTGTGACCGCGTGCGATATAAGGCGCGATTTTCGCACCATCTCTGAATAATTTCAACAATTCAGCAAAGTACAATAATATCGAATACATCCAAAATGATCCGCAGTAGTTAACGTGAACATAGTACTCCAAAGAGAAAAAAGCAACTGCAGATTTGAAGAACCCGCCGGCTTTTAGCTAACTATTCTGTTGGCATTTCCTCCTTTCCGACTTTACGCATAAATGTGCCTGATAATATTTGCTAAGTTTGATGTTTTTTACCGTTTTGGGTGTTCCCAAATAAACATAAATGTTGTGTGCGCAGTCAAAAATAGCGGATCTATTTTATGCAGATATGCGAAAAGTTATAAACTATGTATAACAGATGAATATTTTGTTGCCGCTCAAATACACTGCACTCTACCACCGGTTTTGTATCTGTGTATCCGATCTCATCTGATGGAGATAGCTGGCACCAAACCCGGGACCACGGAAATGTTGGTTAAGACCCTTAACTCTATAAGCGCCAGGTCACGATGCGCTACGCTTGGCACCATGATTAATGACTGATTGTACAGTCATTTTGGAGTACTCGTTTTGTGAAAGGATTGCGACGCACAACCTCTACTTTTGTCCCGATTACCATTGACGTACACCTTAGTTACTTTGAACACTGGGACAATAAATGTTTGAAACACATGATTAGTGGGTGTTGCGCGCTCGAAAAGTGGGCGTGATTGCAACGAACATCCCAGTGTTCTCGAGTTCCAATGCCTGCTTTCTCTACCTGCTGCAATCAAGCAATTTCGGATCCGATCTTTTAGTGCAGTGTTGTCGAGTGCGCGTCGCCCATTTTTCCTCCCTCATAAGCGACTGTCACAGAGATAAAATTGCGGCTGGTTCACTTCAGTTTATATCGTGGTCGACATAGAAAATGCTCTCCGCAATCCATTCAACAAACGAGTGCATCAGAATGACCTATCAGTCAGAAAACTAGGTGGACATCCAGTACCGTGTGGACTGAACAGAGTCCTGTGGCCTGCTCTTCGAACCATGTCAAAAGCTGAGCAAGAGGACTCTGCTGGTTTTAAATACAGTAACTTACCAGTATAACAAATTGCTTGTTGGTCGCAGCAGTTTCGTTATAGAGACAGTTCATTATACTGAAATAAATCAGTGCGTGAAGTAATGATTACATGTATGGCAAAAACCATTAAACTCCTTCACGTACTGAACTGTTGTTATTCGAGCGTTCATTACAGCGACAATCCCATCTTCAAGCCTACACATTCTAATACTTAAATGCAGTCATTTATACGAGACATCTTAGAGATTGAGATTTAAAGCCACATCAACACCTCAGGGATTGAATTGGCGCATGGACTTCGTAACGAAACAGGCTACTCTTTGCGGCTGGACCAAAGTAACCAGCTACGTGACACCAAGTTTTACGTAAACAAAACAAACTGGTGGGTATCGGTTTTCAACCGCCTCAGCGTTTATGTATTCTCTGAGACCGGCTAAAATTCGCTGAGGATTTGCGATCTTTTTATCTGAGTCAAGAGTGTTCCCGGGGAGATGGAATGGTTAAAACAAATAATAAGAGCGAGAAACTTACAGAATGCTGCGAATTCATCACCGACTACTAGTGCATTTAGATTCCAAACTTGTAGTTCCTAGCTTGATGACATTAGTCTGTTGCGCCGTTAGCATACACCACTGGTGTTAGGGATGCAGAGAGGCAGAATGTCTTATATAATGTCAATAAATTTCCTGATTGCGGTATACCAAGTTTAAGCGACGAATCGCTTATAAGCCCTATGCTAACACGTTTCACTGGAGTCAATAAGAACACATCTAGCATTGAACTACGGTACTATTCACAAGAAACTAAAAACCACAGATATACAATACCTCAATAATCTGTGCTCCCTGCACACGCGTGTCGACAACGGCAACAGTCCAATATAGCCAACAAGTTTGGCTTTAAGACATACGTAGGAATGAACTTGTTTCCATGAATTGTGGCTTATACTGAGCTTACACATGAGGAATCAGAAAGAAAGAAAGACACCATGAGACGTAGGTGTGAGAATCCCTTCATTACCTTTAGTAGCAACATTGTGTTCCAAATCTACACAAGACGGAACAAAAGCAACATGCTGCACGAACCAAATAGCTTCTATGTATGAGACCTCCACCCACATTAACAATGAAATATTGTCAGATCATTCACGCAGTCCGGGGTAATGTGAGCACAAGGGATATATATTGATGCTTTCTAGCGTGCACCGATAAGGTGCTGAAGATTTTGCTATGCAGAGCGATAGTGTAGTTCGTTCTGAAGTTTAGAAACTTAGGTCAAACATGCGCCATAAATGTTTTTAACGCAACACGGGGGCTTTGAATTTGGTCCACCCCGGGCGGAATGTGACAGGGGATGGCGTTTTTAGTACCGTCTAGTATTCGATACCAAATATAAGGGGCAGCATATCCACCTAAGCTGAGGGTTGAAGATTTTGCTTTTACTCTATGTGAACAACAACACATTTGCGCCATGTATCACAAATGTGAAAACGTTCTTCTCAGCGATCACCGTACTTGTACCGTTGTAGTCACTTTCATCACATTTACCTTAGTGTCACATAAGATCATTCATTTCATCGAAAACTAATGTGCACTTTTCCCTGAGCCCATTTTGTGACCTTCGCATGCGTAATCTGCTTTGCACCTCAAAAATAGTTGTCAAACACGGTTCACCTGGCGGAGGTAAATATCCGGTCTCCTACTCTAATCAAATTTACTGGCACATCTCTCCTCACACATACCTGTGTGTAGATTCATTCGATCCAGCTTCATCAACGGTAGTTAATAAATTCAATCTCTCGGATCTAAGTTGTGTGAATAATCTGTAATTTTAACGTCGATGTTTTCACACTGTTCCCGCGATAACACAATCGAAGACATTTCCGAATCACTGGCCACACAATATTATTTGTGGTCATAAACGAAAAACAACTCAGAGATCAATAGGAGGATTCTGCAAGCAACGCTGTCAACGGCTCAGCGAATTAGCTATCCAAGGTTTCGTGTCCCCATCGCCTATGCGCTTTATTTAAACCTAAATAGCAAACCATCTATCCGCTCAATCCTATTCTTGCAGTGATGGACTTATCGAACGCGTTGACCGTGAAGCTACAGAGACAGATAAACAAGACACCATTGACCGAAAAGGCATCGGTTGACGTAACAGATTCTGACGGAAAATCAACCTTTGCCCCTAATTCCACATTACGGCTGACAGTAGTTTGTGGCTATCCTTCATGCAATAAAAATATTTTAACTGGAATTCAGTGTGCAAACTGCCGCAGCAAGTTTCAAACTAAATGTTCAAAGCTCACCTTGAGGCAGTTAAAGATACATTATGGTTAACCAACTTCTCTGCGGTTCTGTGAAGCAAGTGTGTTTCTCCCTTTAGGAAATATTTTGCATGATTTAGCGCAAAAACACGAAAGCCTGGTGGAAATGATTCAACAAATTAGGAAAACCAAATTTATATTATTTGAGGAACGTTTGAAAGGGAGTAATTCCCAGCCTTTTCCACTAGGCACCGCTACGAAACAGCGGAATCATGATGCGCGGAGCATTAATAACGCGTCCCATATGGGTTTAGAAGCTAACGCCAACAGGTGCCTAAATAGTCCTAAGAAAATCACTGCTAATCCGACTGGAATAAGTACCGTCAAAGCCACATCCACCCTCCACACCATTCCAAAATTTCAGAAGGGTGTCGACATTGCCTGTGCTCGAAAGGTGAGTTCTGCAAAAAGCAACCGGAAACTTAGGTCTTCAGTTACCCCTATTGGGACCGAAGTAAATGAAGCTGTAGTTCCGTAGCCCACAACTGCTGTATGTACACCAAATGAGCGCCTAATATCAATTCGAGCTACACATAATATACCATGGGTAAAATGCACCAATATTCCAGAATCAAGGTTAAATTCCTTAAAAAGATAACGACTATATGATGTGAACCAGTGGAACGCCAAATGTGACATCATAGCTGTTGTAGTTAAACCAGTCAACGGACACGGATCACGCGTTAACCAAACTCACAGCATTACGGAAAACGGATAATTCTCCGTGTTTTATTGACTTCCGCTGGTGAAGCAGAGGTTATTCTGTTATCAAGACCGCGCCTACGGAATGTGTCATGTGCTAACCACATCTTCTTTACGTTAGGTATAGCAAGCGCAATCTGGAGGAGCACGACTTGAAAGAACACCGAAAAGAATCCGTGGCTGGGATCAAGCTTGGACATGCTGTTCCCGAGGCTGGAGGTGATGATGAGTTGGAAGCGACCGTCCAAGGCCACGTGCAGTGGCGCTACATTCGACAGACTCTGTCCCAGGAACATTTCTTAACGCAATCCACCTCAAGGCAACGCGGGTCGGTATATAACATAGGAAATGGCCTCAGAATTGTGAAAGTATTGCTTCAAGCCAGAAAATTTTGCCGAGTGTCTTACTGTGCTGTTTTGCCGGCTGTAGCAGCCTTCCTTTCAAACTCCGGATAGAAGCAGCTTCTCATAAGAAAGCATGCGCAAGCAGCCACCTAGTCGGACCACCTGCAGACAACAGTTTGGATAACTTCCCTCTGCTCGCTGACGAAACTGGCAAACACACCCCATACACTACATATAAAGAGAGGAGGATAAATGTAATGGTGTGATCCCTGGATCTGACAGTTCATCATCATCACACCCAATAATGATTAGTTGCCGACCTTTCACCGGTCGGCACAGCATCCATCACAAAACGCACATACCACGAAACATGACTAAGAACAGATACACTTACCTTCATGTACACCAATGCACAAGGTCTTCTGAGCATGCTTGCCAAACTGCGGCTACCACAATCAACACACGCCTGGGCATATTCGCAACTGAGACGCGAATGCATTCAGAAATTATTGCTGCCGAAGTCGCGATGCATGACATGTTCCTTGTTTAAAACAATTGTCCCTGCTTGGATGGTGGGGCAATTTTACACTACCGTAATAACCTACAGTGCGAAGCAGTGGACGACCCGGAACTAGTGCTCAGGGAGTCGCTCTAGTGCAGTCTGTGAATAAGGCGCAACAACACTTGCTTTTTGGCAGTTGTTTATCGTCACCGAATGTCCACCCCAGAGAAGGACTCTCGTCTGACATTAGTATTCTGGAAGGTAATTCAACGACCATACAGCCATGTCATTGTCTCCGGCCAATTCAAAGTTCACGATTTAGAAATTCCAGCTTTCGCCAACGAACAATTTAACGCAGACCTGAAAAATCTTTTTTTAAGAATTCTGCGCATTAGCAATGTCAGCTGGCTCACCAGGTCCAGAACGGAAAATAAGCCATCTGTGATTCATTTAGTGCTCACGACCGAAGAGCTCATGATCGACAGATCAACGATCGAGAGCCTCTGGGGCGGAGTGAGCACGTAAAAATACTTTAAGATTACTGTTTTGCGGAATATCCACCAGAACATAGTGACCTGTTTCAAACAATCACACACTACGATAAACTCATAGGAGCTTCTGGGAATGCCATTTGGGATTTTTTGGACAATTGCTTAACTGACGCTGTATGGATAGAGTTTGATGTCAAGTTTAGCGATCTGGTTAACTCCGCATCAGTACACTAACTCATTCGTTCTATAAGAATGCTATCAATAATTATGATTAGAACCAGTAGACACATGGCGTAAAGAGACGCAGCGTAGCATGTATACAGAGTGAATCCTAACCCTGGCAACTAGAGCTACTATGGCATACATTGTATTCACTGTACCACACTGGTACGTGAGGAAAAAATAGTCTGTCCGCAGAGCGTAACAGAATGGTTTTGTGCTAACCACCCGATTCTGTACAGATGTGAACAGCCTTCGGAAAGTGAGGGGTGGTGCCCCCTATTATCTTATCGAACGGTTTTGCTCAAACTGCCGAGCATGCGGCCAAGGTTCTACGGCTACAATGTGTTCCCGATATTTCGACGCGCCATCCGCATACATCACATACCTGTCCTCCTTCCCCAGACGCCAATATCCACAAACGTCACTTTTACTTTTGCGACCGTTTTGAGGAAGCTGATACGTTTGTGCACTCATAGTTTTGCTGGTGTTAACTAAATTTCCCCTAAAGCACTTTATGTGGAAACTAAGCCGATATCTGAGCGAGTAATTCGATTTTTCCAAAGAAGTCTGGATGAACATCAGGTCCCAATCATATGGAAGCTGGCATCATCACCCCAATAATAAAGGATTGTAGCCCTTCGGAACCGTCAACTATCGCCAAGTGATTCTCCTCTCGGTGCTCGAATGGTGAGGGAATACATCATAGATGAAGAGCTAATGGGCTATTTGGAATGGTCTAACATCATACCATAGGAAGAAAACGGTTTCGGTCAGCATCGGTCATGTACTAAAAAACGTCTCATTGCACGTTGCAGATGGACCGAAATAGCCGACAGTGGGACCGGCACTGATGTCATCTACCTCAACAATTCTAGAGCCATCTATTGTTTGGAGCACAGATTCTTTCTCTCAAAGCTGCAGCCGTACGGGATTGTTAACTCGGACCTTGAAAAAATCGGAAATATCCGCTTTCAGCGGCGGCTTCAGGTCCTGGTTATGCAAATGTTTTCTGATCTTATCGACGTGGAAGACTGTGTCCCAAAGGGGTCGGTGTTAGAGACGAGCCTATTCCTGGTCTTTAACAACGCCCTAGAGCAACGGTTCTAGTCGAAGCTCTTGGTTTTGTTGATGCCATCAAGACATGGTAGCAGATCGGTTGTCAGGACGAGCACAATGTACAGCAAAAAGACTTAGACTGTGCCCTTGGATGGTCAAAGGTAAATCCACTTCCGTTTAACGCGCACAACTGCAAACCGTACATATACGCCACTAGCGTAATTAAGCATTTAAGCTTGGATACCACATGCTGAAAACCGTCTCACAGGAGCGCTATTGTGGGGTTACGATGCAGAACGACCACGGCTGTTGGCGCAGTATTTGAAGGCGCCCAAAACTGCTAACCAACACGTTGGTCCCTTGCGGAGGGCTTTCGGAAGGTTCGACCTCGAAATCTGAAATCGTAAATGCTCAAAGCGTATGTGTCCCCTATGTACATTACGAGATTCAAACCTGGCTTCCCTGGTTAAGACGAGATTTACTTGCAGTATACCTATTTACAGACAACTGCACGCATAGTGCTAATAAGTCATGGTGTTACAAAAATCAAGCTGATGTGTTGTGCATTCAAGTTCACTCAGGCAGCAATTCATTCTCTCCCTGGGGGGTTATATGCACACATATCGGTGACACTCCCAAACATCATAAGACTATAACCAATAAAAATCCACGGATGTAGCACGGAGCTAGATGCATGCGTCTATGGGGGACAGGTGTGCTCAACATTGGGTTGACCCTACTGACAAAGAAAGGTCGACAAAGCTGAGAGTGTCAGGGTTAGGAGTCAAAAATACTCCCGAACATAGCTGGTAAAATTAGGAGGTGTTCGAAATTTTCCCTATGCACCACATTAAAAGACCTTACGTCGAAATAGTTAATATTGATTCGCATACTCATCTGGCAAGGAGCGGATGCCTATGTGCCAAAAATCTAAAGACCTCCTAGCAGCTGAAAAGAATCGAGCGAAAAATTGGTGCGCAGTCCACGGTGCACAGCACCAGCGGCACATTTAAGCTCCTGTATATTATTCCCTCTGGTCGAAAAAATATACCGCATGAAGATAATGGGAAGAATAAAAACAATGGGCAGGTTTCTCCTCATGTGAAAGGTTGTGGCAATAGTTGACACAGTAGAGAGATACACAGGTGACGTCTTGTTCTTAGAAGAGCAAGATCACATTATCTTCTTATATTTGTCTGCGTTTCTGGCAAGGTATTTGCTCCATATGTTTGTCTTATGCGATGGTAGGAGGCAGATTTGCAGTTTGAGTATGTTGTAGACACTGAGGACTAATTACATTGCGTGAATTGGTGATATTACACACATTAGAAATTATCTGGACTTCCATCGAATGGGTGTTCAACTAATCTTCACCACGAAGAAAACGGCATATTGGTGTCCAGGTAGACGTAGCTTCCCAAATTACTGCGAAGCGTTTGCACAGTCTCACACGACCTGAGGGTGAATGACAACCGATTCCACAGCGAAGATGTATGGTGAGACGAAAGTTAGGCCATAAATTTGTCTCGCCTCGTGGTGTAATCAGGGTCAGGTCTTTGTTAACTAGGTCTCGCGTGTAATTGTGCTGCAATGTTAAGGATGAATCGATTTCAATGTGTATTGGCATGAATCAGATTGTGCAGCAGTTTCGTTATATTGTAGACATCGCAGCCAAAACGTATGGAGATGAAGCATCTGGCATCGCTCACCAGAGTTTAGGATAGAATATTTTCTCAATACTTGTTTAGAAAACGACCGTCGAAGGCTTTCTATCGGTGTGCTGTCCGCTTTCCTCATATTGCATCTGATTATGCTGCGATACTCCAGGATGGGACGATTAAGAATTTTACATAGTTTAACTGTAGCGGTGATTGAATGCTTATTATGAGCGATGTTAGCGAAGGATGGCGCGAGAGCCTATGGTGCGCTGAGGCTGTTGTTGGCTAGATGCTGACAGATGATTTACCAACAGATGCTACGTTTGCACCATTGCCTCATGTTCTGAACGCCTCCTGGAGGCGACCGCCGGGTGGGAGTTGAGTTTCGCGCTTCTCCCTGCTAAGATCCAGGAAACCAATCCGCATGAGTCTGTGAACTGACAATGTGCTAGTCCCACTTTCAACTGTACGTATAATCGAGGGCTTTGGCTGAGGACTTGAGTCGTTCTCCTGTCAGGTGTGGGCGCCCTGCCAGTATCATAGTCCATCCTCTTCGGAGATTAGGAAGTGGTCGATGGCCATCTTCCCGTAAAACCTAACCATGAGAGACAACAGGTCTACGGGTTATAAGATCACAGCTCGATTGGCGTAGAGTACCAGCGCCACGCAATGAATCTGTCGGTGGGAGGGCACCTCCGGATGTTCAATGGTTTGCTAATGCACGCCTCAAGCCAGGTTGCACTTAGTTAAATTGGTGCAAACCCGCAAAAACTCACCCGCGTCTGACCGTGATCGCAGGTGTATCCTATAACGGTCGCAAAATATATAGGAATAATTCCAGTACCTCAAATGCTGCGAGCGACGACCGTCAAGCAGATCCCAATATGTCTCTGCAATCACATTCCTGAGCTGGATCTGCTACACACTGCCATGTGGGTCAGGCTATTGCGCCAAAGTCTCCGGGCGTAGTCCCTCAAGCAAAACTCCAAACCAACCAATGCCGTGTGGGTCAGGCTCTTCAGCCAAAGTCTCCGGGCGAAGTCCATCCAGCAAACATCCCAACCATTCACTGGCGTGTGGGTCAGGTTATTGAGCAAAAGGCTCCGGGTGGTGTCCCTCAAGCAAACATCCAAAGCACAACGACCATCTCGCATAAGATTGCCCACCAATACAATCGTATGCCTGCGCGCAAATGCACTCAGCATCGGGTGTTGGAACATGCTCACACTACTGGACTGGAATTCGTGTGGGTGCCCCGAGCGACGCACTGCACTGGTGGCGATGGAACTAGCGCTATCACATCGATATTGCGGCGCTCAGTGAAACCCGGCTCGCTGAGCAATGTAAGTTGCATGAAGCAGGTGCTGGCTACACATTCTACTGGGTACGCAACGCCACCTCAGCACCACGTGATCATGGGGTCGGATTAGCAATATCCGATCGCCTCCATGGCCAGCCAGTGGGTGAACCAAAAGGCATCAGCGGGCGACTGATGGCTGCCCGCCTATGACTCGGAAGAGGTAAGTTTGCCACTTTTATATACACGCACCATCCGACCATGTGTTATCCTGATGACACGCGTGATCAATTCTACAATCAGCTATCCTCCGTGATACTCTCTGTGTCGAGGAGCGATCGACTATTTCTGTTAGTTGATTTCAACGCGCGCGTTGGGCGTGATGCATCGGTGTGGACAGATGTTATCGGTTCGCATGGCATTGGTTCAGCGATTGTGAACGGTAACATGCTGCTCTCACTGTGTGCCACTCACGGCCTGACGATCATGAACACTCGGTTTGCACTGAGTGCGAGTGATATAGCAAATTGGACGCATCCACGGAGTGGTCACGCTCACCTGCTCGACTATATCATCGTACGTCAGCGTGATATGCGTGAAATGCGCAGGATACGTGTACTGCGTAGAGCTGAGTGTGGCACTGATCACAAATTGGTGCTGACCAAATTCTACATATATTTTCATAAATCGATGTATTGCACTCCCGCCATAAATCAGCGTAAATTTAACATTCCCTCGGTACAAGCGCGAAACGTACTGAGCTGGAGAAGGCGATGGCTCCATGCCTGTGTGATGTGGACTGCATAGCCACAGTGGGCGACCTGTAGCACCACATTCGCGACCAGGAGACAGCTGCTGCCGAGGAGACCATCGGGCGCGCAAACTGGAAGCGTCCTGATTGGTTTGATGAGAACAATGCAACGATCGGCGCATTGGTGTCGGAGAAGAATGCAGCATTTGCTGCACATGTCGCAGACTCCAGTGACTTGGGGAAGAAGAGTCAGTTTCGCAACCTTCTACGGCTGCTGACCCGAGAGATTCGTCGCATAAATCATGCATGGTGGACGGAGAAGGCGAAGCAGATGGAATGCTACGCCGAACGCCGCCAACACAAGGAATTCTTTCACTCCTTGAAGCCGTCTATGGACCAAGGTTGGAGCCGCTGAGAACGCTGTTTGATGGTAGTTCAGGCGTTACCTGCACACAGACTGCAGACATAAGGCAGATCTGGCAGAAACACTTTGACTGTCTCTTGAACAACCGTTCAGAGATCGACTGGCCTAATTTGAATGGAATCAAGCAGCACGATGTGAAGACGAGTCTGGCGGACACGCCGACACTGGATAAAACGTAGAGGGCACTTGCTCAGCTGCATAGTGGGAAGCGTGCTGGGGCCGGCGGGATCCCGCCTGAAGTATTAAAACATAGCGGACGCGCGTTGTTGACTGCGCTGCACCACTTGGTGCGACGCGTATGCATTGCGTAGGATGTGCCTGCTGAGCTGAAGGATGCTCTTGTGCTACCACTGTACCAGGGCTAAGGGAGCAATCAATATAGCACGATTTATCGTTGCATCAACTTGCTGGGTTGTGTGGGCAAGGTGATTGCCCGAATCCTGCTCAACCGCCTCGTCAGTCAGGTTGTGGAACCGAACGTGACGGAAGAGCAGTGTGGATTGCGCTCCGGTCGCAGCACTATAGTTATGTTGTTTGCGGCTCGTCAGTTGCAAGAGAAGTGCAGAGAACGACACCAGCCATTGTACTCGCTTTTTGTTGGTTTCACCAAAGCAATTGATACGGTGAACCGGAAGGCATTATGGCTGTCGTTGGGTAAGTTTGGTTACCCGCATAAGTTTGTAAGTTTAATTGAATGTCTGCGTAGTGGTATGCGATCGAGGGTGCAGCTGAGTGGAGAGACCTCGGATGACTTTGCAGTTGTCTCTGGTGTGAAGCAAGGCTGTGTCTTAGCTCCTGCCCTGTTTAATATCGATCCGCATGCAATGATGCCCTATGCTTTTGATGCCGCTTGTGTTGACGGTGTTCATGTAGAGCATTGTATTGATGGTGGGTTGCTGAACATCCATCGTTTCGGTGCGAGAACTCTAGTCTATGAGACAACTATCCGTATGTTGCTGTTTGCTGACTAATGTGCGTTGTTTTCACACAGCGCGGATAAGTTGCGGCACATGACTAGTGCTCTGGCTTCGACAGCGGCC
Source organism: Dicrocoelium dendriticum (assembly GCA_944474145.2). Taxonomy (NCBI): domain Eukaryota; kingdom Metazoa; phylum Platyhelminthes; class Trematoda; order Plagiorchiida; family Dicrocoeliidae; genus Dicrocoelium; species Dicrocoelium dendriticum. The sequence goes on along the minus strand of CALYDF020000606.1, from coordinate 522 downwards.
AAATTCGGACTCACCATCAACACAATCAAAACTGTCTGTCTCTTTCAGCCTTCACCGGATGTGCAATCTTCAATATGGCCGCGAATCAGCATTGGTGCCGAAGTATTGGAAACCACCTCCCGCTTCTGCTACCTTGGAAATGTGATGTCCACTGACACGCAACTACACAGTGAGCTGCGTATCCGTGTGTCTTATATAGTGGTTGAGCGCCTCTAGGTCATGCTACACTACCTAGCCTGCGGAGCTGCACTTTGCGTGCTAGTGGGTGAGTGTCCATCTCCTGACTAACCCGCGATGCTTATTTATTGGTTCAAAGGGAGTGTTTAGCTAAAACATGTGTACTGCGTAAAACTAACAGTTGGTCTGTACCCAGTGTAGACTGCCGATGTACTAATGCCATTGCTTGTACTAAACTTCCATTTGCAGCACTGTAGTTCTGATTTCGGTTGAGTGTAACAATTTGGCGACGGAGGTTATTCTGATTGCTCATGGCAAATTCAATAACGGCACCCCAAACATTTT
>CALYDF020000605.1:0-34028 GCA_944474145.2 Dicrocoelium dendriticum | reverse complement strand
TTTCTTCTGGTTTTCAAAACCTTTTGCGATGTTTTTGGGTTTTCACATATTTTGCATTTCCTTCGCGGTTTTCGGAAGGTACTGACGCGAATGAAAACCTTCAAACGTTGTTAAAAGCACAAATGCTATGTTAAGTTTCTAAGAAAAGTGTCGGCCAGTGAACCCGACGACCAGACCTAGTAATACTTTTAGGCGGGACGGAGTCGGAGTGTTCAGGAGGCGGGTTTCGGATTGTCGGGTTGCTGTCTGCATGTGTTTCCTCCACCATTGGTTGGGTCGATTCATCGGAGGACGGAGGAGTAAAGTCGTCGTTAGACTCTGGTTCAACATAAGCAAGTTTGAGGCAGACGGTTTCGCGCTTGCCGTTGCATTCGATGACGCAGAAGCGATCGTTAAGTTGTATGACCTTGAATGGACCTTCGAGATTAAGTTCGAGTGGTCTGAGTAGACCATCAATGGGAATAAAGGCAAACGGGTAGTGGTGATTAATCTGCACCAGCGGAATTTCTATCTTTGGCTCCTCAGTCATGAGCTCTGCCTTCATGAGCACTAAATCATGCACAGATGGCTTATTTCCCGTTCTGAATTTGGTGGGTCAACTGACATGGATAAAGAGCGAAATGCTTGCGATATGTACTTACAGGTCTATCTTGTATTGTTCCTCTGGAAGATCGGGAACTTCCGAATCGTGAACATTCAAGTCTCCGGAGATCAGAACATTGATGTATCGCCGTTGAAGTACTTTTCCTAATACTAATGTCAGGCGGCAGTCCATCTCTGGGGTGGACACTGGGAAAAGATAAATAACTGTCAGGACGCAAATATCGTTGCGCCTCAGTCGTAGACTGCACCACAACGAGGCTCTGAGCATCCTTTCCGGATCGTTCACCGACTCGCACTGCAGGTCATTACGGTAGTAAAATATTATCCCAACGGTATTACAGGAGCAGTCGTTTCGAATAAGGGTGATGCCATATATCGCGACCACGCCTTTCGGTAATTTCTGAATGCAGCCAAGTCTCAGTTATGGATATGAGGTCCCAGACGTATGATGCTTGAGGTAGCCGCAGTTCGGCAAGATTGCGCAGGAGACTTTGTGCATTGGTATACATGCAGGAAAGTTTTTCTGTTCTTAGCAATGTGTTGTGGGATGAGCGTTTTGGGTATGATGTTGTGCTGACTGGTGGAAGGTCGGTAACTAATCGCTTTTTTGGTGGGGCGATGACGAACTGATCTGTGACAGATCCAGAGATCCAATCAATAACTCTATGCTCCTTATATGTAGTGTATGGGGGTAGTTGCCAGTTTCGTTGACTATCAGAGTGAAGTCACCCGAACAGTTATCTGGAGGTGGTCCGACTAAGCGGCTGCATTCATGCGTTTGCTTAGGGAACGCTGCTTTGTTCCGAAACTCGAAAGGAAGGCTGATAGGACCGGCATGGTTGGCGGCATCTGGCTTCGTACTTGACTATCACTGTGGCCTCCATAAGGACAGCCACAAGACATCTGCGCCTACAGAGCGGCCATGAGTGGCTTGCGCTGCACCACCCACAGTTCCAACCACACACCCCATATCTAATGTAAATCCGCAAGTATAAAACCGGGAGTCATATGGTTGGGAGCCACGTTATCTCAACGGAGTCGGCCTTCACTCCATCACAGGGAAATACAAACACGCTGTATTTGTAAAATCAAGTGCGCACAAGACGGTGGCAGGACCGTAATCCGTTCCACACTGAGTGGAAGGGACCACTCATCAAGCTTATCACGGCCACAATGACCGTGCACTCCGTCCCCTCCTGCAACGACCAACTGTCTCCTGGGGCCAGTATGGACGCCGTAGTGGGTAATAGACAGCTAGGCACCCTGACAACATACACATCAAGCGCCGCCACACCGGGGATATCCAACAACAGCCAATCGTTTGAGACGACGATATGAAATAAAATAAATCGAATACTGCATACAGTTATGGTGTCATAAATCTTCAGTAAATGAGCGTGGAAAATAACTTGGTTACGAACGAATCCGCGATAATATCAAGAGGTCAGGAAATATATTTGAAGGAAATGCCACAAACGCGAAAATGTTTTGCAAGTTAACTACGATTAACTTCAGCGACATGGAGTGGTTTCTAAAATAAAAGAGACTTGGCGTGCAAGAACGCGGTTAGTAAATCGAATGCAGCATCCCTACAAACGCGGCGCCGGTTCTGTCTATGTTCTCTATAGGACCCGTCGTCACTTCCTTGGTGGTCCCGAGTGGCCTCGCTTGTGGCTTACCAGACCTGCCTGACACAGGCACTCGCGACTGCATGTGCTACAGCACCATGCGCTCGATGTCGATGGAGTACAACCCAACGGCGATTGCCGCTTCCGCAATTGCCGCTTCTTCTCTACATGCATGAGGGCTTTCTCCCGCATCTCGGCAACTGCCTTCGTTATCAGATCGTGCCAAGCACACCGATCGATCGCTTTCGATTCTCATGACCAGGAATCAAGATTAGAACATGAGAGGCTCACTTTGATCATTTCATGGTACCCTAACTTTGTTTTCCTCCCATGCCGCTTCCCAATACTCAGCTGGTCATATAATAGCTGCTGCGGTATCCGCGTCGAATCCATACGGCTCACATGACCGAGCCATCTCAGGAGTCTCAGCAAAAGTATGCAGTCCACTGCATACATTCCACTTCGGCGCAACTATTCCGTCTCCGCAATTCTGTCACCCCATCTGGTGTACAGAATCCGTCGCACTGTTGATGCAACCGCACGAGATCGCGCACATCCCGCCGGTACATCGTCCACGTTTCACTGACGTACAGAAGAACAGACAGCACCATGAATATGTACACCATCTACTTCGTGCCAACGGTAAGCTAATGTTTGTTCTACACTCGGTAATATAGATTCCTGAAAGACACCGCTGCCTTCGAGACGCGGATACGAAGCTCACTGGGTAGCTGCTGGCCAGCCGATATCACACTCCCAAGGTAGCATCAATGGTGAGTTGCCTCAATATTGAAGATTGCACCTCCGGCGAAGGCTGAAATATACAGACAGTATTGCTTGTGTTGATGGTGAGCCCGAATTTGACTGCTGTCGAAGCCAGAGCACTAATCATGTGCTGCAATTCATCCGCGCTGTGTGCAAACAACGCATAGTAATTAGCAAACAGCAACCTACGGATAGTTGTCTCACAGAGTAGGGTTCTAGCACCGAAGCGACGGATGTTCAGCAACAAACCATCAATACAGTGCTCCACTCGAAAACCATAGGCTCTTGCGGCGTCAAAAGAACAAGACATTATTGCATGAGATAAATATTAAACAGGACAGGAGCTAAGACCCAGACTTGCTTCACACCAGAGACAACTGCAAAGTCATCAGAGGTCTCTCCACTCAGCTGCACCCTCGCTCGCATACCACTGTGCAAACATTCAACTAAACTTACGTGGACAACCAAACTTACTCAACACCAGCCACAACGCCTCTCGGCTCACCGTATCAAATGCTTTGGTGGAAACAACTAAAAACGAGTACAACGGCTGGTGTCGTTCTCTGCACTTCTCCTGCAACTGACGGGTCTTAAACACTATAACCATAGTGCTGCCAACCGAAAGTAACCCACACTTCTCTTCCGCCACGTTAGGTCCCACAACCTGATGATGAGGCTGCTGAGCAGGAATCGGGCAATCACTTTGCCCACACAACTCAACAAGTTGATGCCACGATAATTCGTACAACATTACTTGCTCCCTTTACCCATGTACAGTGGTGGCAAAAGGGCATCCTTCAGCTCAGGAGGCACCTCCTCCTCAATCCACACGTGTTGCACCAAGTGGTGAAGCGTAGTCAACAACGCAGGTCCACAGTGATAAAATATTTCAGGCGAAACCCCGTCCGCCGCGGAACACTTGCAGCTTCGCAGCACAGCAAGCGCTCTCTGCCTCTCATTCGGTGTCGCCGTGTCCGCCAGATTCGTCTTCAGTTCGTGCTGCCTCAGATCGTTCAAAGTAGGCCAGTCGATCTCTGAACGGTTGTTCAAGAGAAAATCAAAGTGTTTTTGCCAGGTCTGCATTATGTCTGCAGTCTGTGTGCAGGTAGCGCCTGAACTAGCAAACATCAGCGTCCTCAGCGGCTCTAATCTCAGTCCATAGACCGGATTCAAGGAGTCAAAGAATTCCTTGTGTTGCGGCGTCTGGCGTAGCGTTCCATCTGCATCGCCTTCTCCCTCCACCATGTATTTTTAATACGACGGAACTCTCGGGTCAGTCGCCGTCGAAGTTTGCGAAACGGAGTATTCTTCCCCAAGTCACTGGGGTCTGCCACATGTGCAGCAAATGTTACATTCTTCTCCGACAACAATGCGCCAATCGTCGCATTGTTCTTATCAAATCAGTCAGGTCGCTTACAGTTTGCGATCCCGATGGTCGCCTCGGCAGCAGCCATCACCTGGTCGTGAATGTGGTGCCACAGGTCGCCCACTGTGGCTATGCAGTCCACATCACACAGGCATGCAGCTATCGCCTACTCCGGCTCAATACGTTTGGCCACAGAACCAATGGAGATAATGTTAAATTTACGCCGATTCACGGCAGGAGTGCAATACATAGATTTACTGAAATATTTGTACAGTTTGGTCCGCACCAATTTGTGACCAGTGCCGCACTCAGCTGCAGGCAGTACACGGGTCATGCGCACTTCACGGGTGTCCCTCCGAAATAGGATGACATAGTCGAGCAGGTGAGCGTGACCACTCTGTGGGTGCGTCCAAGTTGCTATACCACTCGCACTCGGTGCAAACCGAGTGTTCGTGATCGTCAGGCCGTGAGTGGCACACAGTGAGAGCAGCCTGTCACCGTTCGCATTCGCCGAACCAATGGCATGCGAACCGATAACATCTGTCCACACCGATGCATCACACCCAACGCGCGCGTTGAAATCACCCAGCAGAAATAGTCGGTCGTTCCTCGGCACAGATCGTATCACGGAGGATAACTGAGCGTAGGATTGATCACGCGTGTCATCAGAATACTACATGGGCAGACCGTACGTGCTTATGAAAGTGGCGAGCTTACCTCTTCCGAGTCGTAGGCGAACAGTCATCATTCGCGCTCTGGTCCCTGTTGGTTCACCCACCATTTGGCCATGGAGGCGATCGGATATTGCAAATCCGACCCCATGTACAAGTTGTACTGAGGCGGCGTTGCTCACCCAGTAGAATGTGTAGCCTGCATCTGCTTCATGCAGCTTACCATGTTCAGGTGGCCCAGTCTCACTGAGCGCCGCAATATCGATGTGGTAGCGCGCCAGTTCCATCGCGACCAGTGCAGTGCGTCGCTCGTGGCGCTCACTCGAGTTCCGGTCCAGTAGTGTGCGCACGTTCCAGTACCCGATGCTGAGGGCTTTGCGCGCAGGCGTACGATTGCATTGGTGGGTAATCGCAGGGGAGATGGCGGATGTGTTTCGGAGGTTTGCTTGAGGGACACCACCCGGAGCCTTTGGATCAATAGCCTGACCCACAATGCAGTGGGTGTTTTGGTGGTTAGCGTGAGGTACTCCACCCTAAGCCTTTTGCTCAATAGCTTTACTTACAAGGCAGTGGGGAGCACATCCAGCCCGGGTATGTGATCGCAGTGAGAGATTTAGATCTGCTTGATGTTCATCACACGCAGCCTTTTTGGTATTGGAACTATTCGTATGTGATTTAAGAACAAAATCCGCACAAACTTCCTCAACATGTAAATAGCCTTAACAGACAGGTAAGTTGTATACAACAGCCAGTGAACTGTAAACTCACAATGAGTCAAAATGTTCCCAGTATTCCGCTCTTCCAAACTCTTTTGGATAGTCCAGTGGCGTTTTACCCGCCACCCCCAAATGACACTAATTCTGCAAAGTATATGTCCTCCGTAACCACCACCCCCACTCCTCTCTCTCTCCAAACACCACCTCGTTGTGGTACTGTGTCGGGATTCCTGTAGACAAGCCAATCCCTATCCGCGTTAACTTTTATGTCTACTCTTGGTCGACTGGGATGGGTACAGCACGTCATACAGCCTACTCGGTTTGGTAGCTCACTCGATCTAATATTTATTATGGGATGTTCAAATGTGTCCACATACATTAGTGACAGATTACCGGGTAATGATCATAACATTGTTGGTTGTGCTTTCCAAATTCTTCTTAGACCGTTGGAATGAGTGATCAAATACCGCCCATTCTTTTCTTTGAATTGGTCAAGCTCTCTGAGTTATTATAAGGCCTTCAAATTGGATCCAATTTTCTGAGCATAGAAAATACAAATGGATTGTGATGGGTTCTACTACCGTATTTCGCATTATGTTGTACTTGTGGCTCCAAACCCTATTAAGATGTTGAATTGGACGGCTGCACCTGCAGGCATCTCGAAAAAGGTAGCCAGTAATCTTCATAAAATAAAGAAAAGGTTTGGGAAAACAAACCATTTTACTTTGTTTTCTGCTCCAAAGCGGAATGCTTATAGCGTTATAACATTTTCACCACCAAATCCTATTCTCTGTGGAGGTAATGCTACTGAAGGGCGCCAACATGGTAGGCTGCATTTGAAAACTTTTGGACTGTAGGCAGACCAGACAATCAAGTTGTATTAACTCGATTGTAAACTCTGATGCAACTGCCATAACCGATTGCGCAGTAATATGTTCGATCTTCAATAGCCACCTCATATCTACTTATAGTACCAATGCGAGAGAGGAGCCTCAACTCAAGCTGATTCACAAAAGCAGCAATACACTCCAAACTGTTGAATTCACACTTAGTGACATATGTCGCCAACTCAGATTAATTCGGTCATCATGCTCATCAGACCCTGACAACATCCTGCCAATTCTAGTCAAGCTTAGTGTATTTACACTTTCCATGCTCAATGGGGACTATCCTTTGCACTTGCAACAATCAACTATAATACCACGACACAAAAGCGGATCAATGCAAGATATAAAAGATTACCGCCCAATCCACCACCCCATCCATTATCTCCATAATCAGGTAGAGGTTAGTTAAGAAAACGCATTATAATACAGTTGAGTTCTATGAGCCTTATCATTAAACATCAGCACGGTATTTTGAAAGTTAGGTCATGCACTACCTGTCAGTTAGATTATATTGATTATGTGACAAGAGCAACAGACGCCGGAAGTGCCATCGTTGTAATATTTATTGAGATCCAAAAGACTTTCGACCGTGTCCCACACAACTTGTAGTTGCGTAAGCTTTTGCCCTATGAAATCACAAATTCGCTTCTAGAGTGGTTGTCTTCCTACCTCGAGGGTAGAAAGCAAGTAGTCAAAATTGGCAACTTTGCGTCTGAAGCCACTTCCATCTCTAGTGGAGTCATTAATGTAGCGTGCTAGGCCCGCTTTTATTCTTAATCTATTTCAACGACCTTGATGTAATCTTGTACGTGAAGCCATTCCCCTTCGCTGATGATGTTAAAATTTTGCATTGTTCCGCTCCTGTGCAACGTAGTCCTAATTTAGCCTGTATTCTGTCTGACTTGTCTGCATTGGAGCACTGGAATAACTCATGGAAGTTGCACTTCGCCACTGAAAAGTATAATTTATAGTACCACGGCTGTGGCTCTTCTTTGAACACCCTAACCTTAAACGATATCCTCTTCCTCTGTGTGGCGCAATCCGAGACTTGGTCTTAGATATTCTGCCTCATTTAATTTTTTAGCGCGTTATATGCTTGCAAGCTTCCGCCAGAAAAGTGATCGCCTACATAAGTCGAAATCTTATCTTGAGAGATTCTGGGCTTCAAGCCTTTAGGCTTGTTCGGCCAAAGCTTGAGTACTGCATGCTAGTGCGCGGTAATCTGAGAAAAGTTGACATCTTAGTACTAGAAAAGATACAACGATCATTCACTAAGAGGTTTGTGAACATATCTAACACTGACATACCGTGAGCGTCGCGAGGTTCTAAAACTTGAGTCGCTATGGCTGCACAGACTCAAACTTTATCTATCCGCTTACTATTCGGATCAAACTTCACTGCTCAGCCACAACTCGGGTTTCAGGCTCGTATGTGCTATGAACTAAGAAACCGAGAGCGCACACTGCAACTACAAAATTCTCGATCCAAGCTCAGCTCAAAGTTTTCCTCCGTAAAATATGCGTTATTATGGCACAAACTTCCATCGAGTACTAGAAACTGCATTAAATATCCGCAATTCAAATGCATGATTAATATTCACTTGACTGTATCAAATATCTAGTTACTTAGCCAAAAGTTGACTCCAGATGATTTGTATGCGAAAGGTCCTAGATACACTTGAAATTCGACATATCCCCTACTTGTCTCAATAGTATACTTTTACCTACTTATATTTGAATTCTTGTGTATGTATCGATAAACGATCTCACTCTTATCGCTTTGTTTAACCGCATGGGTTTTCTTCTTTCATGCAATGGTTTGAAGCTTGACCATGGCTTTCAAGCTGATCTATCTGTACCATCCTCCTCATTCGTCAAGATGTTCCATCTAATTGTGATTAGAACATCAGCAATCGATTGTATTTATTATTATGTCGTTTAATTTCTCATACTTTATTTTCTTCCTGGTTTCATTTTTGAACATGTCTGAGCTGATCACTTGAAGTGACAGATTACAGCTTCACAACAATTAAAATTTTATCCCGATGCAAATCATACTGCTACTGACTCGCTGGCTTGAATGATCCGCATGATGGGACGGGCTGAGGCTTCATCGCCCAAAATGTGTGCATAAAACAGCACTTATGAAAAAAATTTGTTGCCCAACTGATAGCGTATTTTCTATTTTGCCACACCAGCACAGAGCCAGTTGGAGCGTGGAAGTGCGGGTGAAACCCATCGAAGGTATACCCTGCATGGAAGCAGCCCTCTTGGGAACAGTTCCATGGATGGCCGTATTAATTTGCCTGAAGTTTCGGCTAAATCTACATTTATTATTTTTCCCAATTTCTTAATCAGTCTGATAATTGCAAAGCATTAATCACTTCAATAAACGCACTTGGGAACGTTTGCACAAAACACGAAAACTAACTACATTATTAGACCATGTTTTACAAATTGATCAGACTACGTAATTGGTCTATGCCTCGCACTGTCGAGGACTAAAATGTTTAGTTACTTATTTAACAACCATTAGCGCCGCGCTGCAAAATATCGGCTTTGCCTCTATTTGTCTGTCGTACTTTATTCGCAATTGAAAATAACATGAATGCTTGTTATATGTTTAAAGGGTACTTGCCTTCATCTGCACTTACATTTCTTTGAAATCGTGGTCGCCAACTGACATTCGGTAGACGTGTGTACCGCTTGATTACACGCCATGTGCCACGACTTTTTCCACTTTGCGCCGCAAGCATCCACCGATAGTCAAATGCGGTGGAGAGCTGACAGCCCATACCTCCTGCATGGCAGTTTCTACAACTGACTTTTATCTCAACGAAGGTTGCGGGCACAAGATTATGTACTGAAAGGAATGGGAAAATGTAAATCTAAGAAGCAAAAAGGATTTATGTAGGTACATTCGTTCGGCAAGAATAAAACTCCTTGTGCAGTGCCGAACATAACGTAAAGCACGTATTTATCTTCACGTTAGCTTTCCAGGGCCGACGTTGCCAAGCTAGACAAGACTTGCTTTCGCCAGATTGTCTGCTACAATCATCAGGGTACGGCATGTAGCAAATTCACCGCTTTTCGCCTTTACTTTACTGCAGCATGTAATTTAACTTTAGAGACTTGATGTATCTTATGGAAACGATAATTAATCGATGGTATTACGTATAATATCTCCAGAAGTGACGTTTTATTTTGAAAATTTTGGACATCTCTTAACTAGACATGCTTCGGATGCTAACTAGTTTGGAACGCTGAGTGGTAACTTCATCATACAGCGTTGTTCCGAATAAATCGGCAGATCAGCTGACCAGGAAGGTAACGTCCCCGTTTCCAACAAACATGTAACTTTTCGGATTTGGTACAGAATGCTGGCATTTGGGGACAGCAAGAAATGCGTTGGGGATTTTTCGAGTACATAACGCACATGTTAATAATGCCATCGTCAGTAAAACAAGTATGATTTTGCAGTGAGGGCGTTGTGATATGGCATATTCATTGATCGAGAGGAATGAAGTCCCTCACTTCGAAGCTGGCCTCGGTTGCAGCGTCTCGGCTCACTGGTTGAATTCCGAAAGGCTATTAACACGTTTGTCTGGATGGATCTGCTGTCATCGCTAGGAGCGATCTCAATGGCATGCGTGCTCTGAAATGTTGTCCTAACCTAACTCTCTTAGCCTACCACTCCAACCACGATCCACTTCAGCCTGATATAATTTTTTCTAATATATTTTTTGCTACATAGTAACCGTGTGGTAGCTTACCGCAACGATGCGCATCCGTCACCGGTATCTCAGCTGACTAGCAAGTGTTGCGTACCTTTCTCCATTTTTATGAATTGCGGCACAGTAGCTGATGTGTTACTCACCTCTAGCTAACGTGGATAAGAATAATAATACATTATAGTATCACAATTTTCGGTACTTTATTTTGGCTTCACATTGCTGACTCTCGCTTCTGGTCATGTAACTCCTAGTAAATGTACCACCACCACGGCTAATTTGTGCCTGATGACTCCGTGACAACATACGGGCTATGGAATGTTATGCAATGCCTTCCGCTTGTTGACCGGATGTGCACATTCAATGCTATTAACAGTTGGCTATTCGTTTTTCTATGTGTTCTAGTGAAAAGGATGTCTGACGTGCAGCGGATGCTCTCTACACCTTACCACTTTATGTTTACGTCATCGCCTCGTTTACTTCGGCTAGTGCGGAATTCCACACACTGTCATGGCATTTAAGTGAACACATGAGAGTAGTTCTCAGTGGTAGCTGACAAGCAACCATACAATATGCGTCACGTCATATGTATAGCTTCACCGATCAGCTAGTCTACTAGCGAAAGTAGGTAGCTTTCAGGCAGTTGATCTCTTTTTGCATACCACACTGCATGCATGTGATTGCCTCCGTGCATCTACCTAATTCACGTAGTATACGAGTACCCTGCGTTTTGTTCCGTTTTTTTTTGAAGTAAAGCTAGAGTGGAGTTCTGTCGGCACGCTCACTCGATCCCTGTATCGCACACCTACCTGGCAGGACAGTACCTCAAATTCAACGGTTATTGGACTGTAAACTACAAACGAGTATTGCTTCGCATCGCCTTCGTGAGTGCTCGCACAATTTCTCTGCTGGTATTATTGGCAGCGGACTGGAGCACGTATCATCCACACTACGTGAAAACGGATACCCCAAGAGATTTATAGCACGATACGGAAACACAGGAATTAGAGAGAAAAGACTGACTGACATCCCTTAGTAAAGGTGTTCATTATCCGGAAAATTTTAGTGTTGTTATGTTTGGCCTCAAACGTTTCCACTGCCAAGTCGAATTTCTTCTGCATCCCCTTATACAGCTGACCACCGAATATCATATCTCTCCACAGCTTCTAGGCAAACTTCATTTATCTCACTGTTTCTGAGTTATGCAACCCAACTTTGACTTTTACATTGACTAAATGCATTTCAACATTCACAGTTTGAGCGTGATGGATTGGTTTACCATGAACCGGGTTGCTGTGACGATTATCATCAGCAATTTCTAAGGAAACAAAATAAGCCATCAAATGTACCAGGAGAAAATGAGTCCTGGCAGTATAGATAAGTGCAGTTTATCGAGCCGTAGAGCGGGCAGCTAATTGTAGGAAGATTACTGAAGCTTCAGTGCTTCACCATATTGTGCAAGGTTTCCAAACGTTAAACTCGTAAGAGTTCTTTACAGACGTATTCGTTCTCCACATCACGGATTACAGCAGACTTGTTCCATATCCAGTTAGTTCTTGCGTCAAAGAACCGATATAATGCATAATAGGTCAAATGGGTATATCGGGTTTATTAATCTTCAGTAGTTCATAAATTCTCACTGGAAGAGTGGGTTCCTGGTACGTGTTATGCAATTTACCCGTCATAAATTAGTGTTTCATGTTCCTCGGGCCTTCGGCCTTATTCTTACTCATCGCGCACGTCAAAGTTTTATTCGCAATCGGTTTGTAGGATCCAGTTACCAGTTGCTGCTCCATTTCTTGGAGGTAACCCGACTTGTTCAACACTACTGTAGCCGTGCTTTAGTCGTATTTCATGGTAGAATGTATTCTTTAACGTCTTAATAGTTACTCATTCTACTAATGCATGATTAGGCTCATCTGGGTACTGAAGTTTGGAAATCTTAGCTAGATATGGATTGATATTTCTTTAAGGTATTATCAACTCTAGGATAATTGATTTCGTTCTCAGTTCTGTAACAATTATCTCTCGTAGTAATCTGCGATGTAAATCACAAGCTGATCATATATATATATATATATATATATATATATATATATATATATATATATATATAGGCGAGAGAACCTCTGGTGTGTTGAGGCTAGTGGTAGCTAGATTCTAACAGATGGTCTACCCACTGTTGCAAATGTTGTGTCATGGGCTCATGTCCTGGACTTAACCTCGTAGTGACCGCTAGATGGGAGGTGGTTTACCTCCTTCTCTCTGCTAAGATCCAGGACGCCAATCCGCATGATTTAGTGAACTAAGCATTTATTAGACCTGCTGCGTTTCATGTGTACATTTTATCGAATGCATTGTCTGAGGACCACAATCGTTCTCCTGTCAGGTGTGGGTGTACTGCAAGTATCCTAGACCATCCTCCTTGGAGTTAAGGTATTGGCACATGACGCTCTTCATGCATAACCTAACCTTGAAGGACAACAGATCTACGGGTTATAAGCTCACAGCTCGATTGGCGTAGCGCGCGATCAACACTCATTTTGTCTGACGGTGGGACTGCACCTTCGCTTCGAGAGAGAGTGAGATATTTCGTACATATATTTAGTAACCAAAATGCAGTTCAAGAGGGTTTGCGTATTTCTGGACTTGGCACCTACTAAGTGGATGTCATCGGCATAATCTAAGCCCGTCATTCGAATCACCAGTTGTAGCTGAGGGACAAAATTTTGGTAATCTTTCAGAGTTCTCGATAGGACATCTTCAATCACAAAGTTTAAGGGAAACGAAGATATAGGGTCTACCAGTCAAACATCGCGACTAACAACGAAGGACCTACATATTTTGCCCTAAACTCTTACTCTGCTGGAGACCTGGACGTAGAGTATGTGTATGATGACACTATACCCCTTGGAACCCCACTCGTTAGCAAGCAACCCCACAGAGCTGATCTATCAACCGAGTCGAATGCAGCACAGATGTCTATTAAGGCAATGATTTCCGACCTGTGGTAAAGGTGGCAATGTTCAAAGATTTGGCAGAACGTCACTATCCACACACCCACGGATAGGACGGAAGCCAGCTTGTTCTACTGAGAATTGTGATTCACTTATCGGGAGTAGGCTGCCGCGTATCATGGGGGCAACCGAAATGAGATTGCGGCCTCGCATGAAGAGCGAGCACCCTTCTTAAAAGTCGGAACAATAACTGATTCACCCCAGGAAGAAGGTACGCTTTCTTTATGCCAAATTTTGAAGAAAAATGCGACTAGCTGGCCGCCATACTTTGCTCTGTAGGAAGAACATGTAGCCTTGAATCGCTTCAATCATCGAATCACCCTTATTTGGTCATAAGAAATACATTCCCTTATTTCGAATCGGTCCTCAGTTGGAGCCTCATTGTTCTCTGGTTGGGGTAGGATAGTGGACGAACAAATTTCTCTGGATACACTTGTTGATATGTCTAGGAACATATCCAAGTAAGTTATGTGTTGCTTCTTTGTTCCACCCCATCCAGTTTATCCCCTCTCTCTATCAAGTTTCTCAAAAAGTGCATAAAGTGATGTTTAGTATTCACTTTGTTTGCAGCTTTTGTAGTCTGTAATATTAAATCTCTTCTCATTTTTTAACGCGGCACATTATCTGAGGGGTTGCTCACCCTCGACTAACGTGTATTGATGATGATGAGGTCAGAATCGTTATTTGGGTTGGCCCAATGATTTTGTTGGAAAAATTTCTTACCTAAGACACCTCGTTTTGAAGACTCAATCAATTTCCCAGTTGGCTTAAAGACTGGCCGATCGCACGAATTAACTTAGTATTTTCCGAACCTGAGGTCTTTGTAGGTGTTTAACATACTAGCGTATGCTTAGAACGGATCTTGAACTTATGTTGTCAGGAAGGTTTTAAAAATTTCTCTTTTGATATGTCTTTACTTGTGGTGACCTCGTAATGTGGACTACCTTGGACTCTTAGCCTCTTTGAATAACACGTCGACTTTTAACGGCTTTCTGCCACATTTCTCATTTTTGTAACTATTTTCACGGTGTTATGTATGTCACGTCAATTAGATACCAGCTCACTCAACCTGATGAAAATTTTGTGTCAAAAGCGAGAGGCGGCCAGAAATATCACCCAACTGTTCTTAAACCTTTCTGAAATTGCTTTCTCCCTTGTCAACTCTCAACAAGTGGGTTTAGCTGGAGAGCTTGTAATCATTGAAGCACATTGCTCTGGATCCAATTTAGAGTAGGTCAATGTTTTCTTGTCAGCTTCAGGGGCTGTTCACTGTTTGAATCATGTTTATACAGATGTGCTCAAGGTAACTGCAATTTGGCCATTGATTTCAACCTGTGCTTCAGCTCTGCCGCCGCCCAATGCATTTCTCTGCTGACCAAACCATGTGTCGCCTACTGCTGCCCACTAACTTTGTGCCCACCTAATGCCCTCATCCTGATAACTCGATCGGAGAATGAGAGATCAATGTGGGATTGTGGCAGTCATCATACCTTTGACTTTGCGTACCTACGTCCGTGTTTTCTACTCTGTCCGATCTCCACCTCACCATTACGGAGTGTTGCGAAGGTGGTCATCATTCTATCGACCTCTTCCACATTCACCTGTGACTTTTGTCGACGTTGACCAGCAACATGCTCATCGTGTGTTAGTGTTTGTGCATATACAAAAGACAGGTGGTACTTCACTGGGACGAAGGCTGACATAGGGTTGTGTGCAAACTCACCCGTACATCCGTTTTCGAGGTATTCTCCGCTGCCAGTGTCGAACGAAGCAGGGGATCACATGGCTAGTCAGTCGGTAAGTTAACTGGGAATTATTCTCATCCTTCATCCGCTCAGTTATTCCACCGGTTAGATATGTGGGCTGTATGCAGATCTGACGGAATATTCACAGTGCCTAAACCGCAAGCTGAACATCTTTGATTCGAAGGCGGTCAGGCGCAAGTTAGTGTTACCATGTAGCAGCCACTGTCCCATTTGTTTGCGTTCTTCATCCGTTTTTCCTAGTACTATAATTCCAACATCCTTCTCCTCTTATACAACGCCATTTGGGGAAATAGTTTTCTGAAAGTGTTACATTGTTCCACCGTGCACAACGTTGTTCCAACTGTTGATTTTTGTGAGATACACTACCAGTGTGCCCATCTTTCACAACTCAGTTCAACGTTACCTCCCGAAACACTCCTTATATCCTTGCATCCTGATTGTTTGTGTACTTCCGGATACTGCGTCCTTAGGCTTAACTTGATCTGCTGGCCATCAACAAGGTTTGTGGCATGTAGCGTTTGCTTGGTCTATTGACATTTCTCACTGGCGTAGTGTCCAACTTTTTCACTGATGCAACTTGCAGCCAGAGGCAGATTCACGGTTTAGTGAAATGGCTGACCTCATTTTGGGTCATACGTCATCAACCAGCTTATTAGTTGTTTGTCGGTCACACCCTGGGTTTTATCGCTCACAGAGAGTGACGCGATTCTTTCCATTCACGTCATCGGAATCGCAATGTAGCCAAACATTTGATATACGGAGTCGGGTGGCATGGTTTGTTACGGAGGCTTCCATCGTTGTGTAGCGAGACTACGGAAAATGCCGTCAGATGACCGCAGCAAGATATCAAGTTTAACGAAGCACTCCCTGAAGGCAGAAAATTACAAATTACAAATTACAACTTACAAATTAAAATTCACAAGATGGATATCTGGATTCCCACCAACTATTTGTTTACCCAGTCTATGTTCCATAGTTAAATGCCCCAGGCATAGTTGGCGGCATCCGGTTTTGGATATGCCTGTCACTGTGGCCAGCCACAGGACGCTTGTGCCTACAGAGGGATCATGGATAGCTTGCGCTTCACCACCCACACCCTTATCCACACACCTCAAATCCAGTGTATACCTGAAGGAATAAGACCCGGAGGCATGCGGATTGGAGCTACGTTTCATCAACGGAGCCGGCCCACACTCCTTCACAGGCAAACACAAGCACGCTGTATTTAGGGAATCAAGTGCACAAAAGGCGGTGGCTGGACCGTAGTCCGCTCCACACTGAGTGCATGGAACCACTCTTCGAGCGTAGCACGACCACAAGGACCGTGCACCCGGTCCCCTCCAGCAACGACCAACTGTCTCCTGGAGCCAGTATGGACGAGGTAGTGGGTAATAGACAGGTAGGCACCTTGTCAACATGCACATCAAGCGCAGCCACACCCAGGCATAATTGTGATGTAATTCGTGTGATGGATGGCACGATTAAACTTTGGACTCCTACCACCTATCCGCTCATCCCCTGTGTGGTTCGTGGTTACGTCACATGGCAACCGACATACCTGTTAAGTACTTGGCAAGACCCCTGTCGGGATCTCACTCTGGAGGACCAAAGCAGATTCCTGCTTCATCTGATGTACGCCGGTGTACCGATTATCCTCCATGTGATCTCATTTCGCTGTTGACATGGATTCACTCCACCGCCCACTGTGGAAACGGTTGACGCACATTATGCAACCGGTCCAAATCACCCATCTCACACGCACACACCTCAGACTTGAATGTTCCTCCCACCCGCATTGTTTACTGAGCGAAGCCACTCCGAAGGCCCAGCCCATCGCGTTCCCTTTCATACACTGTATGGCGAACCAAGGAACCAAGGGTGAACGAACCTAATAGAGAGAAGGTTCGATAGTGGACTCAGGCTTATGTCTCTTCATGTACTGTGACAAGTACTGTTTGCATTCCCTTTGGACATTGTGAAGGCCAGTCGTTACGAATCTGAGCGGCTATTGTCGAGATAGTTACATTTTGTATTTTGATACCTATTTGAATAGTGCCGAAGTCAACCTCTCGGCTTCCTTTCTTTGTTGGACCCGGGCGTTTTTACGTGTCACTCAAGCCCCAATCGAATTTCTCGGTTCCACTCTCTGCTAGAAGAAGACAGAAAACACGCCACAGTCGTGCCGTGTTTTGTGATGTCTCGAACGGAATTCGAGCAGGGTGCCTTTGCGTTAACTCGACTAGGGTGAGGCGGATAAAAGTAGTAGCGAAACTATCTGTTCGGGAACTACACCGAGTGGACATGTGCAAGGATAAGAAGCGAGGCAGGAGTAGTACGGCTGTACGCAGTACTGATGCCTCGCTCCCGTTCAACCACCATCGGTCGTACGTGGTCTAAGAGTACTGCGAGGGCCGACCTGTCTCTACTCAGTCTCGCACCCGCGGCGTCGAATTACAAAACTATATTATTACCTTTAGGCTACGGACCGGGGCCTTACAACGCACTAGTGACTCGTCACGGTTGGCTGATTATGATTGGTCCCACTGGTAGTGCACCGTGGTGACAAGTAGGACATGACCGAACGTCAAAGCCAGGACAGTGACGATTAGAGGGCAACAGGTCTCTATGTATAGATGTGTGTTTGATATGTAAAGATATTCGCACTTCAGACAATAAAACTTTTGGGCACAAGCTTAGGTCCACCCTAACACACAGCAACATGATCGCCTAGTTGCGACTCATGCACACCACAGGAAGCCTCAGGTTGTTTTTCTGTTCAGCTGAAGTTGCAGTGATCTTTACATGGGCAGAACAACGCGTCATTTCGTTCATGGGGTAGCTGAACAATTGTCTAATTGGTTGGGACGATGGATTATAAAAGACAACAGAGCGGATGTGCCGGAACCAATCATCATCTATTACCAAACATCTCATGAGAACTCGTCTTTTTGAAAATCTTCCTCAGTCTGTTCTTGACTCTTGTGTCTTGCTTCTGAGATGGGAGTGCCGGACAGAGAATCAGCATTACGAAACTACCGCGAATGGATGCCCTCGAAAATCAACTAGACGAACAGTCTTCCGGGTAAACCGTATGTGCATATTTGTAGCACCACTGTCACTCCTCATCGCTGCACACACACCCTAGTGCCGCTCGACGCCAGCAATGGTTTGTCAGCAACGATGATCGCAGACTTGATGGTACATGTGATCTTCCAACTGGCTCATCCAGAACTCACTGTGATCCTTCGTACCCGGCTTCTAAAACCTAGGGATTCACAGTTCCCTGAAGTAAAATCTAGCTTTTGCAACATGTGAACGAACCAATTTCAGCAGCTTTACGTTGGTCAATGTCATACATCAAAAAGCAAGCAAGCGGGTGGGGCTACGCTTGAGAAACCTTACAATTCAAAGACGCGAAATGCTTGTCACACGATCGGAGCATCCCGGTTGGTTTGTCAAGGGCGGATGGTACAGTCCCACGTTAACAGCAAGCAACTTGATGTCATCCATTTCCATTAAAGTGAATTGGGTATCAGTCTGCAGAGTAACTATTTCATGTGACTTTTGATGCCCCACTGACATGAGCTGCTCTGACGCGGTGCCGGAGTAGAACTTACAGCATTCAGCCGATATGGTCCCTTTAATGTCACATTCACACGAACATCTCTCGGTTAGCTTGGTCGATAACGTGGGAAGCGAATTCGAATGAGGTTTCTCCAGCGCACTTTTACATTGTGTTCCTGTGTGTCGTTTTGTATGAGTTCAGACGTCTACACAATCGCAGTCCAACCTGTCTACGGCGACCAGTCAAGGGACATACAAAATGTGTTCGCCATGGACAGGTTCATGCGTCGGGACTACCCATCGGAGAAGACCTTACTGTTAGGTTTCTTATAAGTAAGATTCCACAGAATTCGCATTAGGACAGTTAAGACTTCCAGTAGCATAAAATAAGCTACGCAAAAGGCTTAGGCCGTGACGAAGTGGTTGCATGCTCGAATTTTGCCACGCGTATGGCTCTTTATGGAAAGCAGATGGACTGTGCAATCTGTGAACGTTCATCAGTAATGCACTCGCATAGTTAATGTTGACATACGGCGAAATGTGTCATCCCAACTAAGGACTTAAAGATCTTATGTCTCCAGCGATTTGTTCGACATAATAACATTATTGATCCTAAGACTATTAAAAATAATAATAATAACAACAATAATAATATAATGTATTTCTCTCGATAAGATGGAAGGCCGTTTCGTGCTTAATAATAAAAATTCTAATGTTTTTTCGCCATTATACTGGGCCACACCTGATTACGCTGGATTAGTCTAATACAGAATACTTCGATCACAATCCGATCGGTAGCAGATCCGAGTGCATGAAAAAAATGTTCCACCGCATGAAATTATGATAATATGTGGGGGCACTAGTTCAATTTTTATATTTGATCTAAACTACGGGAGTAGAGCAATAAGTTTCCGGACGCGCAATTGTTTTATTGTTTACAACAAAATAATCATTACATTTTCACGGACAACTTTCTAGCAGCGTTCCCGCACAGTTTCATACGCTCCAACCATTTCCAGAAGCAGCTAGACCATACCAAAGCAGGTAACCCTTCAAGCAGCTCAATAAAGTCCTCAAATGCAGATTCTGGAGACTCGTCTATCCACCATGCGCTTGACATTTGGGAACAAAACTATTCACAAGGAAGCAGGTTTGGACCACAGAGTGCGTGACCAACTTCCTGAATGCGTTCTCTAGCCATAAAATCTACGACGATATGGGACCTGTGTGCAGATGCTTTGCTATGGTGCAGGAAAGATGCCGCGTGGCCACAGCTTCTAGCATTTGTGGGAGACAGTGGGTGACATACTGGTCCTCGGTGACAGTGCGTTGCCGTACGAGCGATAGAGTAGCCACATGACCGGTCTTGTTCACGAGCACACCCACTATCTGTTTGGTCACACTGCTCTCACACCGGGATTTCTGAGGCGACGCCCCATCAACCGCGGTCCACTGAGCCGATTGTCGCCTGGTCTATGGGTAGAAACTGTACACCCAGGTCTCATCACAACTAAGGATCTCCCAAACGGCATTGGAGCGTCCACCATGAAACCTGACAAACATGGTGCGGCACCAATGCACCCGAGCTACTTTCTGGTCCTCACTGAGCTGAAAGGGGGTACCCAGCATGCGCAAACCTCTCTGTGGCCGAGGTTCCCATGTAGGTTGGTGCGGATTGATCCCGATACCTTTCCTTAGCTCCACCGCAGCTACTTGTGCGTCCTTCTCCAGTAGCACTTGTACAGTAGCAAGGAAATCCGCGGTGGTGGCCTCCACAGGTCGATCACACCGTGCCTGGTCATCCAGCGTACATTTGCCACGCTTGAATTCCCCAAACCACTAAAACACGTTGGTTCTTGAAGGCACATCATCAACAAATGCAGCGCGCAATCGTTCAGCAATCTGGCGCTGCTTCAACCTAATTCTGTAGTCATATCAAATCATGGCGCTCAAGTGGCATCCATTGAGTTCCATGGTTGCACGCAGAATATATCGACCTTTATGACTTATGAGCTTGTCTGGGCTGCAGACATGGCGTTCTGTAAGTTAAGCTCACTTAACAATGTTCAGAATGGATTACAGTTCACGTTTTTTCTTGCCAGGTCACGTGCACCTAAGCTGTATACTGCGTATCCGGAAACTCATTACTCTTATCTCGTACGAGGTGCATTCCAATGTGCTTTTTGTGTCTTCAGTGATTCAAATACACGCGAGCCATTTTGGGACTCACCGTTGCTAATTGTAGCCAGTTGCCAGTTTCTTGCACCGTCGGACCGATTAGTGACGTGTTTCAGGAGATCGGCATTCGACGCTGATTGGGTCAATGTTAACATTTCGCGATATGTTTCGTGATAGTCTGCTATGAAAATGGCTTGGTAGATCAGAATGCGGCAGATTATTCTCAGTTAGGAAGACTGATTTGTGTTTCATGCGATTTGCTTTCAGCTTATCCTAATTTCTACAAACAATCAGAGTAGTATCCGGGTCGCTGCCAAGTGTCGTAGTTTTGTTGAAAGTGCAGTGTAAAATGATCGGCTGCAGTGTCTGCAGGCGTTGATTTATATCGGTTTAGCCTGGGGTCTGTTTCAAGGATTGTTAGGCATCTTTGCGCAGCCTAGGATTTGTTCATGTAAGTTGTGATCATCTGTCGTTCTGGAGTCCAACTCGCGACATCCTCAGTCGTTTTCCACTGCTCCTTTCCCATTTGAGCTTGAGTTGGATCAGCTTTAGATTCAGATGTCTGCACTGCTTGTGAATCAGAGAGGTGGTGATTGCATTAAGATGTGGACTCAAACCACGGTATTTTGCCAAATCCACTATAGAGATTGTGTTTGGACAGATAACCCACGGGACATGTGGATATCGCAGGTAGCTGCTCACTGTGCGCTTGATGGTTCAGGGATTGAATCGTTCGGAGTGCAGTGCCCTACTCTTGGTCGGCGATAAAGTCACGAAAATGACCAACACTTGACTAGCAATCCCCCTATTCATCCTTTTCATTTATATCACATGTTTTCTCGACCATCGCTCACACGACAGAGGCGTTAACGTGAAAAGAACCTGATGTTACGGTTAACCGAAAGTTCCTTGCGTTAATCGATTAAACCGTAATAGTGGTCAGTTATTGGTTTCCCTGAATTAGCAGCTGGATGTGATCATGCGTCGCGACATGGTGCTCAATATTTTCGGTGATGTTACTGGTTTCATCTCTTAATCAGCGGTTCTGCATTCTGCTATTAAACCATCAACAATGACGATTTAGCGTCTACATCAATCTACTCAATTGCTCAGCTCCCTGCCGTATTTCCTGCCGTTTACGCTGAACTTCTAGGACTGTAAGTTCAAGGATTCCGGACAAGGTGGCTTATGTATTCCGGGACCAAATCGAGTGAGATATTGTCTTGTCATTCTTAGAAAAGCAGAATACCGTATTTTTATTGTTTACTAAAACAATTCGTATACACATGCAATAGCAGGGACGCTAGAGTACATGACACTGAACAACTCTAGGTATCGTTGCCGCGATCGAAGGACACTCATCACTTTGATAGGTTTTTCAACCGTCTAAGTTCCGTACAAGCCAGAAAGATCTGATTTTACATTCAAAGTGGAAAATTTATGAGGTGTTCAACCAGTGATCCCGCCGGACCTATGGCTTGTTTGTGGTTGTTTGTGCGTCGCTCAGCTTGTGTCCGTTACCAGAGGAATCCAACGCCGCGAGTACTTAACCTGAATAAAATTGTTCCACTTCATTTGTGTTATGGGACTCAATGCCCGCACAGTGATCACAAGCTTACACCACGGAATGTAATGAGACTCGATTCAGACAAGTGCACATGTTTCGATCAGCCTTCCAACTCATGTGACATTCACGTTTCGATTGGCCTTTGTACTTCAGAAAACATTCCAGTTTCCAGTCAACCGGAAACATTTAGTCGTATTACGTAAGCAACATTCAGTTTTATATTCCAGCCTCGAAATCAACCAACATAGTTTTCGTGGGCCACCAATGGACCATTAATATGAGTGACACGAAGAATACAACGTGATAGACATAGAGAAAATCAGGAACCATTTATTCGACCCACGATATGTCAATTTTTCTAGAGGACATTAGGGAGTAATATCGATGCATATGACAATGTAGGAAGAAGAAATGAGAGACAGAGCGAGTCTAGCTAGAAAAGCTCATGAAAAGAGAACGCTGTATTTCACATTGTATCGACAAGCCTTTCTCCCCATCTTTATCTGTACTTTCATATTGCTTACATGTTACTAGACTCGTTTTCGTACACTCATTTGTCTGTGCAATTAACGTGAAACAGCTCTAATTTTATTAACATTTGAGTACTCTCTTCGTTGTATCTTGGATATCCGAAACGAAGATGTACTTCTGATAGGCTGAGACAATCGATTCCATAACGTAGGATATTTGTGTGTTGTACCGTATAGGCGGGCTGCAACAAGGTAGCTTTACAACAGTCTTTGCTTCTTATAGCATTCGGTGATGGTTTTCGGAATACCGGCTGATATTAACTAGTGTATGTCAGTCGATGGACAATTTTTGTGTTATAGGCATAAATTCGGCTTTAATCTTCAAAGGTTTAACGGTTCGATTTTCACAAATGACATATAAGAGTGCGTTTAGAGATGCAGCTCACGTTTCTTTTAGTAATCGACCTTCGTGTAGCTTTGATTGTAATCGTATCGCAACTTCGAATGCTACTACACGTGGTGCCTCAGTATTCCGATAATGGTCTGACGTACAGTTTGCCTGACAGGCTCTTAACATTGCTTGTTATAAACACTCGTTATGTCATCCCCACAGTCTGTCGTGTTTTAGCCACCGTATACACAACTTATTCTTTGAAATTCAATGAACCTGAGTAACAAAGTCCTAAGTCACATCTTGAGTCGCACAAACGGAGTGCGGTTCCAAGTAAAAACAAAACATTCAGGTGGAACTAAGCGTCCATAGCACATGATGCTGCACTTAGATGTTGAAATTTTCATTGAACATCCGACACACACCATTCTTCCAGTGAAACTAGATCACTTTGCATCGCAAAGAAATATTGGGATTCAGTAGTGTACAAAATTTTATTTCATCTACAAACACATGAGGTCTACGATGTTTTATTTTAGGAAAAATATAATCTACATATCTCAGAAGGATGTGGACCAATTACACTGTCTTGTAGCACTCCACTATTAATATCTCTTGTCTCCAACAAGTATCTACCTTGACTGTCTACTTTCGACCAATGAGGTAGGCTTCTAACCAGGCTAGTAGTGATGCTGCGATTCCGCTAAGGCGAAGTTTGTGCATCAGCCTTTTGTGTGAAACTGTCAAAAACTTTGTGAAGGTCCAAGTGAAGTACGATACAAGCCTTGTGAGAGTCAGTCGATTTCCTTAAGTGATATAAAGATCCAACTGGCAACCGGCACTTGAACACTTTTGAAGAAGTCCATAATGTATATGTGACAAAAGTGTGTTTGATTTTAAGAATGTATCGATTTAAATTTTAAAGCAGTGCTCAATGTTTTGGTGTGATTTATGGGCCGATAGTTTTTAATGTTATATCTAGGCCTAGTTTTATGGCTGGAGGTAACTGTCGTCAGTTTACACTGCTCGGGTTAAAACCCAGTTGTCATTCAGGTAGTAAATACGTTCAGTGTTAAGCAGCGGACATCATTTCCACCGGATCTTGAACATACTGGCGAGATTCAATCTAGGCCTGGTTGAGTTGTCATCTTTAAAGTGTTAATTTCACGTTTGTTAAACTGGTGTCGAAATCTACGTTGGAGATACATGGTCCGCAGTACTACGGTGCGTGATCCAAATGTATATCGTTTATAGTGGTAAAACAATCCACAAAGTAATTGTTAAAAGCTTCAGCTACAGCTGCACAAGTATGGATAAAGGCACCTTCAGGCGTAATAAGATGTAGCGATGGGTTTCGTTACGTGCGACACCGTTATTTTAGTGATCGTGCTATTTCAGATACTGGATTAACGCGTTTCGTGATTTAATTTTTTTGTTTCTTAAGACGAAGGATTCTCAGGTTTCTAATTTTGATTTACAATTTGTGAAGCTTGAATAGAACTGTGATGCTATTAGTCTGTTGAAACTGTTTGGAAAGAGCTCTACTATTACGTTCGTGCTATTTTTCCTGTAACTAGGGCTTGTTTCGTGTGCGAGCTAGAGCAGACGATACTGTTTCGATGAGTCGATTCAGGTTCTTGGGTTAACATACATGGAGAAATCATTCCAGCCTAAAGTATACACAAGTGGGGCGGAGTTTATCGAGCTTCTGCTACTAAACTTACACATGTTTCTCAACTACGCCGTAGATGTATATGTAGTGTCCATTTGCGACTGACCGCAGGCTGGTCACTACCGTGTGGACAGTCTATACCATTTCCCGGCCAAGTTGTCCTCTTGGGCAACAGAGATAATCTGAGGGGCATTCAACATGAGTCTACTCAATTAATTTGTTCCGTGCGTAAGCCAGTCACTTGTGTAGGTGTGCGTGTATAGCCCGTCGCCTTCAGCCGATTTGACCTCAGACGCACTAAGTCATACGGGTGCAGGTAGGACGATTCTGCTCCTATGCACGGAACAAATTAATTGAGTAGACTCATGTTGAATGCCCCCTCAGATTATTTCTGTTGCCCAAGAGGACAACTTGGCAGGGAAATGGTTTAGTAGGATAATAACAGCCACTATTGGACGCGCATTGAATATGAGGTCGAGCGTAGTATGCAGTGTTGTGGGAGATGTTGCATGCTGTGTCCATCCTCCATCAAGCGGATAATTCAAGATTTCAGCTTGTTTTCATGTACGCTTCCATTTGATGCATGGAATATTTGGTAAGTTGATATCTCCAACTAAGAAGTCATCCGCAGTACACCAGCACACTATCCCGACGCTTCGCTGCCACGTGACCACCACTGGTCATGCATGCGCTGAGTATACAGTGAGGACGCCCGCCCCTAATCGGACTCCAAGTGGTGACCTAAGGATTGCAAGCCAGGCGCGCAATGTTGTCGGCCACCGGCCGACGTCTCCAATTACTCTAAAGCGAATTGGAAGTGCAGAGGCATGCCACATCTCATTCTGATGCAGCGTTTTCAAAGCCGCAATAGTTTGGTGGTTAATAACCACAACCAACCAAAATTTAATATTAGCCAATGACAATACTGTAATTCAAATGGACTCATTGAAGGATGAGAATTGCTCGTCACTGCATTGTGAAGCAACTAAGTTGTTCACACAGTAAATGATAAAACCACCTTCACTATAATTCCATTGGTCCTTTCGAATCAAATATTAATCTTGTATAGTAATGAGATAATCCGTCTTTTCACTCGTACACAAGATCCGGTAATAAGATGAATATGGGGTTGATGAAGAGCGAAGAAGCAGCGGAACTAGTGCATTTTATGTACTAGAGAACGAGCATTGATGAGCACTGATTTGAATGTACCATCATAAAAGGCATAATCTCTGTGTTCACTTATATTAGTTAAGCGACTCTCTATTCCTCTGATAGGTGAGTCGTTATGTCTGGGACTGTCATGTATTAGATGGCTAACGGTGCTGGAGGATGGGGCTTGGGATTTGAAGAAAATACCTGTGGCTGGGTGCGGTCGACGCGAAAAAATGTGTTTTCCACTGGAGAACATTGGAGTAAATTGGCAGTGGCTTGATGGAGCTGATGTATTCTTATGGAGTTTTCACCCACCTGGTTGAATCCATGCACCAGGGGCATCTCTCAGAGTATGGCGATGACATGAGGTTTACTATTTCTAAATGTGCCACAGTGTTCTTGTCTGATGTCACGTTGAGATGGGGACTAATAGGGGGTTTGCAGTAATTGACATGTATTGATTGGGTCATGGTCTATATTCGGATTGGACTTAGGTCGTTCACCCATGACGGGCACACGTTCTGTGGTAATTCGTCTGAACGAACTATGTTAGCACGTTTGATTTGGTGACGTGCTGCGGTTCAAGGGTACTCATCAATTGGCAGCGAGATCGGATTCGTTTTTACGATGTTTGTGGTTACAGTAGCAGGGACGGTAGACGAACAGGGTGCTAGACTCGAGTTCCGCAATCACTTGCACGTTACTGGTTAAATGGCTGCCCCGGATTTCCAGAAAGGAAGTAGGGAAGCGTTTTACTTAAAATTGGATCTTGATGTCTGACTTTAGAGTGAATATTTTTGCAACAGGTATATTGAGTATTCCTCGTAGAACAGCTCAGTTGCACAGGATTACTGGTGTGATTTCTATCTGCCACATGGTGCAGTCACACAGTCAGTGGCGTTCCTGCATTCGGTTTCTTGCATCTGCTCGTTAATTTTCGTTCCATTCTGATTAGTCTAACTCATTTCTCCCTTGCTTTTTGCTCTACGTTCTATTTGCTTCCAAGCCCACTATCTTCTCATAGTTATTTGTTGGTATTCTTGGGATATGAGTCATGCCAACTGGATGCATCACAGTTCGGTGCTCGGCTCATAGTTGTTCAACTGTACTAAACAATGAACAGTCTGACACCGTCCACTGGTGGCAATGGAAGCAATCGCTCTCCGGTTCCAAAACCCGAAGCTATGCATTCAAAAGAAACTCGTACAGACCATCCAGCTGCTCCGACCACAGCCCGCGTAGCATTAAGAATATCATCAATCGTGACGACTTTGCGAACACGTGGCTATGTGGGGACCTTAAATGACCACTTTTCTTTGCAAAAGAAGTCTTTGCTCTGGGGACCACTTTTCCGTGTAGCCATTCTTCCATGTGGGCATTTCTGTTTGGGTTTATCCATGCGCAGTTTTCGGTGGACTTCCTTCATATCACCGCATCTGACAACCTCGCACACTCCAACCGTGCTTGTAGTCATTATCAACATACTGTTCGTTGGTTTAACGGTTCCTCTCAATATTTTATGATACACTATAAAGTACCTTTTCGATTTACGCTATTCAAATCATTGCCATCTTTAGAAAAACTATAAAGCAATTCAACAACAACAACCTCAGCAGTAGATCAAACATTTGAACTGATGCTTCGCTACCGTACAACCACAGTGACATACGGAACGATTAATAACAGGATGAAGAGAAGAAGAAACTGCCGTAAACTCTTATTTTCCTGAACAAACGCTCAGGTTCACGACACCTGCATTTTGTCAACAACGTGCCCTCACATGCAACTGCCTATGGTGTAATTATGAGATGGTATCAGCGACCGGTTTCCTTGCGGCTTCACTGTGCCTCGTCCTAGTTAGCCATTACTCTGCAGATAAGTCAGCACTGAATACTTTAAACTAGGAGTCCGATTAGGAGACGGCAGCAGACGCGCCACTGGTGTAGACTGTGAGCCGTGTCCTGTAACATCTCGAGCCAAGCACAAGGCGAGTCATGTGGACGCCAACCTGGAATCCGAGACGGAACGGTGGCGCGATTTTGCTTGTAAGTGAATACACCTCTCGCTGCCGATTTCACCTTTCTCCACCGCGGGCTTTGCGCAGCCTTACATCTCGCAGACAAAACAAACCCCTTCTCTATAGGCGATGTCTGAGCATACGCAGTACGCTCAAAGTGGCTCAAAGTGAAATTGTACTCTACGTAGCCCCGTCCTGGGCGGAATCTTGTTAGCCCTTCCCTAATGCGTGACTCCCGTTTTGCAGTGGGGCGACGAATGAGCATAAATTCCACTTATTTTGTCGCAACTGGCTAATGTCCTTCGGTTAGCACAATCTGTGCGGCTGCCATTCTTGTATACTACCGCTATAATCGATTCTCTCCAGTTCGCTGAATTAGTCTCATCCTTCTAGACCCGTTCGAACAAGAAGTTCAGTGCTTTGCAGAGGACTTCATCTTCATGTTTGCATTGTGGGAGTTCAAGGTAATCCGATCGAGCAACATGAAAACGATTAAGGAATGTGATGGCGTTTCGCATTTCAGCCTCCCACGGAGCAGCTTAACGAACAGACTGTGCATGAACCTGCACCACCCGGGTTGGAAGGAGTGCAAGAGCCAACTGAGCTGATCTCGAAAGTGCTCGGTCCAAGGAGCTATAGAGCGATCCTTATTGTGAATCGTGACAACAGTGCAGTCTCTGAATGTCTCGCAGACACCTGGTATTCTGAGACAATCGATGCCAGTCGGTTGGTAGAGCTAGCAATAAGTGCCTACTGCTTCTGCCTCCTCTAATTCTTGAGCTCTACTAGTTCACCTGGCTTCTTTGTCAGCACGCGGGCTACGCTTTACTTTCCGCCTAATAGTCCTTCCGGTCACATTGTGCTCGGAGTCAGCCGGGAGTTTTCTTCTGGATTCCAACAGGTTCACTGACATCACGGATATCCAGGGACTGGTGCGGTGATGAATGATAGTAACACAAGCAGAGGCTGCTGCGTCGTCCATGGCGTCTGAGATTATATTCCACCGTTGCTGAGTGTCATTGGGACAAGGGAGTGAAACTTCGGTACTCAGGCCCATGGCCTACAGGATTACAAGTCTGCCATGCAAAAAAGGGTGTGGGTTAGAGCCTTGCTAGGGGACGGTGCAAATGGTTGTGGTTGCGCCGCACCGAAGCGTCGGTACTGTGTACCAGCGTACTGCTGATAGGCTGGCTTGACGAACTACCTATTCGTACTGCTAGCAGGGTTGTTCGAGGTCTACCCGTACCAGCAACCTGTTCGGTGGCAGTGTACCAGGACGTGGTTGATTTTCACCTGGCAAGCATTCTCTCTATAAATAGCTACCTATATCCGTTTAACAACACTGTGACGTGGCGAATGTGACTCGCCACTAAATAAAGTCACTGCTTCTTGCTTCGCCTCGCTGAATCATTGCAATCATTCAGCTCAAAGCGGAATTACTAGCAATATTAATCCCCTAATTGGCAGCTCGTCAAACGAAAGGCGTATGAACCGAGAAATCAGTCAGCGGCTCAAACTGGACGCAATTCCCTGAATTCGCCTCTCTGCCTTGCTGGTCAGATCCCTATGATCAATGGCTCCGGGTAGGTCCCCCATAACATACTTCTTCGGCCCATGCGTCCGGGAAGCTGTGCGCCCACACCAAACCTGAAATGATGGATTTACGACTCTGCTCAAGTTTCTCGCTCTCTGGACTCTTTGGGCTCTCTCTGGTAGCAAAACCTCACCTGGCATTTAAACGGGTGCTCCTAAGCACAATAAAATCACTGCTATTTTCAACTTTCCACCAAACGCTGTCATCACTGGGAACCTGCAGACAATCGGCATATAACCAACCATGCAGCATTTGAATTTGAGACCTGTGCGCTCCATAAACTCTGAGCCACTTGCTAGTGAAATTCACGTAGCTCAAAGAAATTGGCACAACCAAAATGCTTGCAAACTTTCTCAACATGTAAATAACCTTAACAGGCAGGTAAGTTATATGCAACTGCCAGCAAACTGTAATCTCACAGTGAGTCGAAATGTTCCCAGTATTTCACCCTTCCGATCTTCCTTTGGGGGTCCAGTGGCGTTTAGCCCGCCACACTCCTCAAATGATACTAATAGTGCAACTAAACTCTCCAAATACCACCTCATTGGCGTCCTGTACCTGGATTCCTGTAGACAACCCAACGGATAACAAGACACTGCACTTACTGTTAATTAATTCTCGTTCATTGTTAAATAAAATGCACTTCTTGCGTAATATTCTTCACCTTTCTTCTCCTGATATAGTACTAATAACAGAAACATGGTGTTCAGCGGGGATGCCAGAAACATAGTTTGGGATACTGAGTTATAACGTCTTTCGTACTGACCGCCTTTATGGTGGAAGTGGTGGCTGTATAAACTACTTCAAAAACAAATATTTGGTTCTTCCTCCTAATGAACCAACCCTACGGAAACTTCCTTATTCGGTTTGAATTATCGTTTCTATTAATCCAACAAATGTTTTAGTAGATTGCATTTACAGACCCTCATCATCTGCAGTCATCGTAACTGATGACTTAACAGACACTATTTTATTGCCGACCTCCCATTCATTAAGCAAATAATCGCTGGCGAATTTAATATATCCGAAATCTCATGGTCCCTTAAAAATGAACCAAAAACACAATGAACAATGGATTTATACGGGTTAAGAAGCGTTGCTTTACAAGTCCCGTTTGATAGTTGCTGGGGATATCAACATAACAATAATGATGATAAGGATAGTAAAATAGTCAATAATTAAAATATGAAAATGAGGACTTATCGTTTGCTTCGCTGCAGTCATGCGATCCTCTTAGATTCATACACCCATAGTTAACAACGAATAAATGATTCCATTATATACTCCAGGTGTAGGATGGAGACGTAGCAACGAGGTGTAAGTGGATGTGTGCATCGTCCAACCGTCTTTTAAATACTCATACTGTCGGTGCAGAGACGACCGATTCTGGGAGAGCATTCCACGGGTAACCGACACGAATGGAAAAGAAATTTCTGCGGCACTCCAGACGACTGTATTGTTCTGCGCGTTTTAATAAGTGTCCGCTCAGGTTTGTATTGCTGTTCAGTTGCAGTAAAAGGCGGCACCCATGATGTGGGTCTCGCAGAATCACGTATGCCATAGTTAGGTCGCCTCGTAGTCTGCGACAGCTTCCACTGAGCACCCTCAATCGTTGCAGCCTCTCATGATAGGAAAGATTGCGCATTCCAATTACGTTCTTAGATGCCGGGCGTTGTAACTGCTCCAGTGCATTAAGGGCGTGTTTCAGCCATGGATGCCAGCCTTAAATTGCGTATTCGATATGGGGGCGAGCATACGCACCGAGCATTTGTCAAAAAATGGAGCTGTTTATTTGTCCAAACTACCGTCGCTACTGCCCGACGTGTTGGTTCCCAGTCTTCGAGGCCTTTTCAGATTGCCTGCAGCAACCCAAGTCATCTTGATTCAGGACACCCAAGTCACGTTCGAGTGTTGATTGTTGTAGTATACTCGTTCCTAGCCGGTATGAGTAGTTGCCCTGATGTTGGATAGAAAGCACCTTGCATTTCCTGGCATTGAAGTGCAATAAGTTTTGGGTCGACCATTGGTACACCGCATCTGGGTCACTCTGAAGCACATGTTGGTCGGTGTTCGCCTGAATCGTGCGCCA
Organism: Dicrocoelium dendriticum; assembly: GCA_944474145.2. Lineage (NCBI taxonomy): Eukaryota > Metazoa > Platyhelminthes > Trematoda > Plagiorchiida > Dicrocoeliidae > Dicrocoelium > Dicrocoelium dendriticum. The sequence continues at coordinate 2,182 of CALYDF020000605.1, read as the reverse complement.
GGTCTTGATATCGTCGGCAAACATTGGTGAATTTAAAGCGATTCCCTGTGCAAGCTCGTTAATAAACATCAAAAACAAACGCGATCTAGAACTGAGCCTTGCGGTACACCACACTCAACTTGTATGGGGTTCGATGAAGAGCTCCGGACTCTGACCACTAATTGCCGTTGAAGTAGAAAGTTTGAGATCCAGCTTAAAAGAGGGTCGCTGATCCCGTAATGCTGCAGCTTGGATAGTAGTATCCGATGGTCTAGGCGATCGAAGGCCTTGGAAAAATCCAGGTAGATCACATCAACACCTTCGCCTGCGTTAGCTGCCTCGGTCCAACTACTGCGTGCAATTAGTAAATTCGTTGTACATGAAGCTGTCGACGGAAACCGTGCTGTTCAGGAGTGATGAGGTTGCAGTTTTTCAGATAGCACACCAGTGCATCGGCAACTATGGATTCCATAACCTTGGAGAGTATAGGAAGAAGGGATAGTGGGTGGTGGTTGGAGGGATCAATACTGCCTCCACCTTTTTTAATCGGGGTTATTCTTCCAAGCTTCCACATGGCGTGAACTTGGTTCTGGTCTAAGCAGCGCTGGAAAACCTGAGCTAAACGTCCTGCCAGTTGACTTTTGCGGCTTCCAGAGTCTCGGACGAATGGTGTCGACACCCGAAGAGCTGTGTTTGCGTAGAGACGTCAGCTTTTGCAATACAGCCTCAGCAGTAATAGTGATGTGGCTTAGTCTTGGTAAGGAGAAGACAAAGCTTGGTAGATGGTTTGGTGGCAATACCCATTGAAACGCGGGGGCTTATTGCATCTGCAAAGCATTTGCTGCTTCCACAGCCGTTCTTGTTGTGCCATCAGCCGTCTTGAGTGGAAGAAATCCTTGACTCACCTTTCGTAGGCTATTGACGTGCTTGTACAGCAGTTTGTGGTTAACACTAAAGGTTTTTGCGATGTTCTGCTGATAGGCGGCTTTGTCTTTTCTTGACAGTTGAGTGCAGTGGTTACGTTGGGCTACGTATTTGTTCCAAGTTTCTTGTGCTGGAGCTTCTCTGTACACTCGCCATGATGCGTTGCGTACTGTCATCCATTTTCGTTCTACTCTTAACGAAAGAAACTGATTTAGTAGCAGTGTTCGACAGGTGGACCCTGTGTCCTCATTCCCCTTAAACAATGCGATTGTAGACATCCCATCGAGAGCTCAGCAAGATTAGTGCCTTTTCCCACACTCCCTCTCGAAGCGAAAGTGCTACTCTAGGACTGGCACTCTCACAGCTTGGACAGGTGAATAGATTTGTCTACCTTGGCAGCTGTGTGTCTGCCGGATGCGTCACCAAAATGCGGTCTGGGTTTGTCAGCCTGAAACACTTGTCGTGTAGTTAGCAGGTCACCCACTTGGTAAAGGATCGAGTACACAAGCTAACTGACGAGGTACTTGAGCAAGATTCGTGATATCACCTTGCCCACACAACTCAACAAGTTGCTGGCACGATAATTCGTGCAACATTCCTTGCTCACTTTGTATTTGTACAGCGGTATCACAGGGCACCCTTCAGCTCAGGAGGCACCTCCTCCTCAATCCTTAAGCGTTTCACCAAGTGGTGAAGCGTAGTCACCAACGCAGGTCCAGCGTGTTTCAATACTTTGAGGCGCCACGGAACACTTGCCGTTTCGCAGCAGAGCAAGTGTTTTCTGCGTCTCATCCAGTGTCGGCGTGTCTGCCAGACTCACCTTCACATCGTGCTGCTTCAGACCTTTCAAACTATGCCAGTCGCTCTCTAAACGGTTGTTCAAGAGACAGTCAAGGTGTTTTTGCCATTACTGCAATATGTCTGCAGTCTGTGTGCAGGTAGCGCATGTGCTACTATCGATCAGCGTCCTCAGCGGTTCCAAAATCAGTACATACATGTTCAAGGAGTCAAAGCATCCCTGTTTTAGCGGCGTTCAAAGAAGCATACCATTTGCTTCGTTAACTCCGTCTACCATGCATTTTTAATGGAAAGGGGCACTCGGATGAGTTGCCGTCGAAGTTTGGGAAACGTTCTTTTCTTCCCCAGGTTACTTGGGTTTGTCACAGGGGCAGCAAATACTGCATTCCTCTCCGACACCAATGCGCTAATCGTCGCATTGTTCTCATCAAATCAGTCAGGCCGCTTACAGTTTGCGATCCCGATGGTATCCTCGACAGCA
>CALYDF020000604.1:0-34134 GCA_944474145.2 Dicrocoelium dendriticum | reverse complement strand
TATCCAACCTGCTCGATGTACCAGATGGGGTGCCGTTTATTATCATATATGACAAGCAGAACATCAATGAAACGTCCGATGAGAAATAGAAACAAATAAATGTCGATGTCATATTAGTCGGCAATCTCCCACACTTAAGATTTTAGCCATCCTTGGCCCCCTAGATGTCGAGAAACTAGCACGCTAATAAACCAACGTCAACACCTTTACGTTAAGCTAGCCAAACTGAATGATCATGATTTTTCTATGCTACGCGTTATCATTGGAGTCACTGAGACAACTTTTCCACTGGAATGACGGACACTGCAATCCCGCTGCCGGATATGACAATAATCCGAAACGAGATGCCCACAAAAGGAGGGGCTCTATTTTTATTATTAAAGTGCTAGGTTTGGATAATTTGGACTTGTAGTTAACACATTCTCTTTTGTACGCCTTTATTTTGAGGCAAAGAATACTTACCCTTACAGCTTTGCATTACGGTATGATAACTCTACACCTGAAGGGGACTGTTACCTGACGATTTATCTATAACGCAAATTAAAGGGAATAACAAGCAAATACCTATCAAGATTTATGGCAATGTACATGGTTTATATTCACCGCCATGATCGGAGAGTAATTCAACTCTGGCAAAACAAGCGTTCCAATTTACAAACACATCGTTTGCTTACTTCGTTCAAAACAGGCAAGAATCCAGCTGTGATGGACCTTGAATTTGCCAAGAAGGAATTTCAGATTGATCTGACGATTTTAGACAGTAAATTTGGCAGCAATGATCATGCAAACAACAGTTTCAGCCCGGTCTGCTGTTTGAATTTACACCCAAAATGGTGCTAAAAATTATACCCTGCGTTCGCTTTAGCATGCGTATTTGTGCTACGGCCCGGTCGTTCATTGCCCGAGATCCCCCTTTAGCCGGCTCGTTATAATTAGCATGCAAACTCAATAGACCGGCTGCAGATGCTAGCTCGCCTAGCAATCTAAACAAAGCGATAGTATTATTGAGCAAATTAATCCCGTTCTATCAAATGATTCGGCGTTAGCGTTCCAGCACGGCTTACGTTTCCCTGCCGTATGCCTTCTCTCTGTATGGAGCCACAAATATCTGTTTTTTAGCGCCGCTAAATAGCGAATGTAACCATCTACTAAAGAACGCCAATGCTTCGTATATGTATCTGGAGGATCTTGTATACTTCACAGACAATGAATTTAGAGATTTCCTTTGAATCCGTTCTACGCTAACTACCTCACTGAACACAAGCGAAGACACAGAGTAGGGTAGCAAACTTAATCAAGGCAGTTACATATATTCACATATGTATGCATACCTGGCATTTCCGTTTCCCGATTTTATTGTCATTGCGGCCTCCAGAGGACAGCAACATATAAGGCCTACGCCTACAAAAGAATATGCGTGATTTGCGTTGCACCACCAACAGCTCCATCCCCACTCCTCATAACCGGTGTAAACCAGAAATAATTAGACCGTAAAGTATTGGAGGAGAAGTAGGTTTTATAAAGTGAGCCGGCCCACGCTCATTCAAAATGCACGGCGACAACATTCTTGATTACGTTTTTAGGGCGTTAGTAAGGCTTAGGGGGATTTTGTATGATTAGAGATAGTTTGTCACCGTCTACTCTAAGTCAGCAGGCTATGGCTAGTATGGAAAAGCACCATGCACCGCTCTTCCAACCTACCGTGTCTCATCATTGATGCGCCTTTTGGCGAAACTTTGCCTGGTTCCGTCCCTATGACTTCCGGATACCTCAGCTAGTACCACTTCGCCATGGGTGACAGCCGCGGACCTGTGTTATTGATAGTTAACTATGAACTCTGTGAACCCCGTATAGCTTCTAAGTTCTCATGTTGTACCAAGACGCTATGCGGAAAGTTCTAGTTCCAAGGACCAACTCCTCTTCTCTTCACAGTTCGTACCTGACATTGCAGTAGACGATGATCAGGGCTATATCACAGTTGAATGTCAATCATGCAGGTACGAGGCTGTCACCCATGGCGATGTAGAACTAGCTGCTGGCATCCAGAAGTCATGAGGGCGGAACCCGGCAGTTCGCTAGAAGCTGCAGCACCGACGCGACCCAAAATTCCGGAACACCAGTGTCTGATGCTTATCCAGACTGGCTAGATACTCCCTATTGGGAGCGGACCGTCATTAGCTACCTATAGTTATTAGGGAATCATATGTACCAGATATGCACAATGAAGTGTTGGGCCGTAGCCCGGTATTCACCACATGAAACCAATTCGAAAATAGCACGAACACTAGGGCCTGCAAAAACAACAATTACCAGTCTTCCGGCGATAGTATATTAGAGGTGGCGGATTTTTGCAGCTACACACCTCGTCAACAATCGCATCAAACGCATAGAAAAAAATAAAAATTCACCAACACTGAATGTGAGGAAATATAAATTCATAATGTATAGCAAGATAGCAGAACTGGAATACCCTGATGTAGGTAAAGTATATCCAGTGAAAGTGCCAGTTCGTGTTGCTCAACTTTGAAAAAATACCATGTGGTGTGTAACATCAGCAATGGCATGAAGCCCGTATCAATAAATATATGGTTTATATACCGAGGTAGATCCAGTATGCTACTGGTATACGTGTCCCAGGATAAAAATTATACAGAATGGCCTAGCATTTTTAATGAGGATACTATTTAAACATATATTCAATAAAACTTAGTAAGTAATCTAAAATAGTTTGACTGGACGACCACTTTTGGAACACGCGTGGTGTGACCGAGTTGCGACATGCAATCGCAATATCGATTACGATTCACATTGCACCGCACCTTAGTCTACATTTATATTGCGGGTCGCAATCCATTCATGCCACGTTTAGTGAAAAAATTGGACCTGTAATCAGTCGTTTTCTGTCGTGCCAAGCGTTGCCGCGCTGACCCCGTAACCAAAGGGTTGGCGATTTTGGCCACTATTCCAATGGTCTAGGTTTCTACGCCTGCATTATCCATTTGATGCGAATAACTAACCTAGAAACGAGTCGCGTTTGTGCAACGGTTTCGAGTGGGAAAGGCCTCATTTCCATCTAACGTAATTTCTTTGTGAAGGGCAGTACGCGCAGCCTTGTGCACGTAAATATTATGCATAATACCATTTACTGGTGACAGCCCTCTTAAGGTAGCAACGTGTGCCAGTCACACAATTTGTGCTCAGTGTTAACTTATACGCATGCCTACATATTTTGGGTCACATCTTCGGAAATAAGATCAAACTATTCAGATCACCTAGCTCTATCCCATGGGATCTTCGAAGGGATTTTCGAAGTGAGTCCAACAAAACGCTGACACATCCCACACGACAGCTTTTGAAGTATATTAACTAAGTCCGACGTGTGGAAGTTTTCTTATTTGCATTTTATCAATATCTATGAGATACTATTTGACAGAACTTCTTTAGTGTTACCATACTCTACATAATTTATGATAATCATGTGTAGGGGATTTCGATATCAATAATGGCGGTTTCTCGCAGTCAGCTTCCAGATCAGCTAGTCGTCAACATGCTCGGAATAGCACTAGACTGCAGTTTCAGCACGAGAAGTCAGTGCTTCGAAATGATCGTCTATCTTGAGGTGGCGCTGTCACCATTTACCATGGAGATTAGAAAAAATGTTCTGCCTTTAATGAACATTCCATTGTTATTCCCGATGTATTATTTTGCCGATTCCAGCTAGCCGGGAGAGATAGAGGAGGACAGAATAAATGCGTGAAGATTGCCTCTTAATAATTGTCTACAGGCTATCAAACACCACTGCAGACAGTGACAACATTCTGTTAAACGCTCACTACTATGACGTTCAAAAATAATGCTCTAATTACCTTAAAATTGGCGACTTCATAATACCATAAATAATGTCAGAGTTCCTAGGTGGACCATGATTTAAGTCTGCACTCGTCAAAAACAAGGATTTGGCAGTTTCCTATAAACATGCTCAACGACCAAGTAGACACCGCCTAGCAAAAATCCATTACTTCTAAAATTAAATCTGTGTAATGAAGGTTTGATGGTAGTGTCGGCAACACACGAGCTTCCATTGGGCCGTAACGACCATTAAGTCCTAACGTTTGGTTATGTGTGTTACGCCAGTATAGTTGATAAAGAGCGCGAAACCTGACTAACTACTATTGATAGTTCAACCTCTACAACCTAGATACAACCGTGGACTAAGGTCTACAGGCTAACATTTTGGCGAAAGATTTAAGCGACGCTTTGAAAGTACCGGTAAATGGGTCACACGATCACCCTCAGTTTTAACATCATGAGTATCATGCCGGACCAACAGTATGCTCTGATGAAAAAGATGTAAATGAATCAACAGAAGCGATGAGATTTGGAAGCAGCATAAGCCAAGCTCATGTAATACCTCATGGCAGAGTTACAAACCAACCAGAAACTAGCGCACGTCAGTTATTGAGGCAGACAAATACGAATGGCAGGAGACCATAATCCGCAATTTTGCGAGTAACAGCAAACTGTTATAAAGGTAGGTGAACGGAAAAATAAAGGTTAAAACTGGAATACCGCCACTCGTACGTCAATGACTTAACGACTACTGTTGTGGATACCGCAAAAGCTCTGCTCCTGTTGTTTGGCTTAGTGGCCACAAATACCCTGAAACGCTTGCTGCTTCAAGCCAACCAAATGCCCTCGGCTTAGCCATTGTCACCTTTATATCAGAGGCTGCCATAAACAAATTGCAGTCTCTCCGGTTATACAGTGCATCAGAAATCGACAAGACCTGCGCACTGGTAATTAAAACGCCAACTTCCATCACAACAATACATCTCGCAGCGTTTTTCTGGGCGTCTGTTTGACTCCCATACGCTCGCATCAGTGAAAAGGTGTAATCCTCACTTCTACATACAAAGCAGGTAAGATATCGAATCCTTCCAACTACCGATCTGTTACTGTCTTACCTGTTTTAGCTAGCCTGATGGAATCGGTAATCACAGGTAAACTGACGCGATATTTTAAAAGCCCGCACATAATTTCCAATGTCTAACAGGGTTCCGGATGCAGACGATCTTGTCTCGCTAATCTGTTCCTTGCCCTGATTCATGGACCGTAGCAGCTGATGAAGACCTTCCCATAAATGTAGTCTACTTCGATTACTATAAGACATTCGACATGAACAACATCTTCGTTTTCCTCCAGGAACTTGCTGCCTAAGGTATCAGCCGTTCTCTGCTCACTTGGTTGGAAGGTTAGCTACAAGATAGAAGCCTCAAGGTAAGAATAGTCAACACTTAATTCCAAAGCGTGTGCGCATTCCGAGATGAACGGCATTTATACAGGAGTATTGGAAACCACCTCCCGCTTCTGCTACCTTGGGAGTGTGATGTCGTCTGACCAACAGTCATACATTGAGCTTCGTATCCGCTTCTCGAAGGCAGCGGCGGCATTCAGAAAGCTAGGTTGCCGTGTGCAAAACAACCATCAGCTTACCGTTGGCACGAAGCTGATGGTGTACAAAACCATGATGTTTTACTTTCTCCTATACGGCAGCAAAAGTTGGACGAAAAACCACGAGAGATGTGCGATATCTCGAGCGGCTTCATCGACAGTGTTTGTGACGGATTCTGCGCATCGGTTGGTTCGACAGAGTTTCTGACACGGAAGTGTTGCTTCTAAGTGGGATGTATGCGGTGCATACCTTATCTGAGACACCGGATGTGGCTAGGTCATGTAAGCCGTATGGAATCTGCGCGGATACGGAAACTGCTATTATATGGTCAGCTAACTGTTGCGAATTGGCGTGTGGAGAAACCGAAACTTCGTTAGCAAAATATGATCAAAGTGAACCTCTCACGTTCTAATCTTTATTGCACGTCATGGGGATCGAGGGCGCTTGATTGACCTGCATGGTGCGATCTGCTCACGAAGGCAGCTGCCAAAGTGCAGGAGAAAGCCCTCATGCTTGCGGAGAAGAACAGGCAAGTGTGGAAGCGGCAGGCACCGATGGCTTGTACTCTATCAACGTGGAGCGCATGGTGCTGTATCACACGCAGTCAAGAGCGCCTGAGTAAGGCAGGTATAGTGTGTAATACTCGAACCCACTAGGGGCAAACACTGAAACCATGACGGGTCCTGCAGTGAATGTAAGCTGAACCAGCGCAGCGTTTGCAGGTACGCTGCATTTTATTTACTGACCGCTAGCTTGCGTACTGGGTCTCTTTATTTCTGGTGGGGGGTTTGCTATATTGTCTCCTTAATGTCTACTTGAACTATCTTCTGCTAACTTGAACACCTGGCTCAAGTTGATTGTAATTACATTTATAATATTTTTAGGTTTGTAACAGCTTTTTAAAATATATTTTCTGACGCCTTGAACCTACAGCCGATATTTTGTTAACCAATATATTTCATAATATCATTCTATCACCCTATCTTTATTCGTTATTCGATTTTTCTTATTTGATCTCGTCGTTTTAAGTGATTGGCTGTTCCTTGGTATCCCCGGCGTGGCTGCACTTGATGTGTATGTTGTCAGGCTGCCTACCTGTCTATTATCCACCACCTCGTCCATAATAGTTCCAGGAGACAGTTGGACGTTGCTGGTCGGGAGGGGATGCACGGTCTTTGTGGCCCTACTAGGCTCGAAGAGAGGATCCATACAGTCAATGTGGAGCGGACTACATTTCAGTCACCGCATTGTATGCGCTTGATTCCCAAATGCAACGAGTTTGTTTTTGCCTATAAAGGAGAGAAGGCAGACTCTGTAGATGTAACCTGCCTCACATCCACATGCCTCCCGGTCTTATTCCTTCGGGTTTACACTGGTAATGTGGTGTGAGACTAGTGCTCTGGGTGGAAGAACGCAAGCCACCAATGGTCTTTTAGTAGGCGCAGGAGTCCTGTGGCTGGCTACAGTGACAGGCGAATCCGAAACTGGATGCCGCCACCTATACCGCATGGATTTCGCGTCGGCCCACTACAGTTTTAGTTTACATAAATAATGTCCCAGAAAACATTTTATCCTTGATACACAAACTTGCGGATACTGCTTAAATACAGAGAGCAATTTGCTAAGCATCTGACCGTGCCTCTCCAGAACGAGCTGGACCCGATTAACAAATGGGCAGTAAGCGTACTAGTTCCCACTTAACCCTGCAAGTTGTCACTTGCTGAGGGTGCGCCACAGCTTCAGCAACACATCCCTTCTGAGACTGCTAGTTTTGTTATTGGTACCTAGTGAACTTGTCTCAGGTATCAGCATCAAAGAACATCTTGGCAATCCGCTGTAATGCTCGAAAACAGCGAATGTTGCGTACTTGTACTTAAAGCTTTTGTGGGGAGCTCTCAACACCTTTGGGCGACGGCTAGTACTAAATTTTATTAACATTTACTTTAGTTCCCATACTGAAGTTGCGCTTAAGGCCTGAACCCAAGATTAAAATATCTATTCGTCTTTTGAGCAACCTCAGTGAAGGGCTAACAAGACAACACATGGACGTAACGGCCTCAGTTACGGAGTGCGCCTTCCTTTACTTTGTGTGTTTTCTTCAGAATACCAACGGCTGACCCTAGCTCATTACGAAAATGTCAAGGACATCATCTGAAACTAGTAAGGCAACCATGCAATTTGGATAGAAGGAAGTCTTTTTGTCTCTTAAATTCTGTTCCAACTGGGATGCACTACCACCCCATGCGGTGCAATCGCAGATATCGTGATATTTAAGAGACTTCTATACTTCCGTCACAGGGTTAAACGTTCCAAAATATTGTGATAAACTGCGATGTATTTACTACTAATGATTCATGTTCTACATTGGAATACTTTTGATTTTATGTTCCTTAGGTATTTTCTATTCTGTGGGTTGTGTAGAGTTATGCATATTACCCCGTCATACACTACTGAACTGCTGTATATTTTGATAACCATAACCAATGCCTTCAACTGATCACATACGGCACATGAGCGCGTCAGCAGCTTATGTCGTAGGCTGTCGGCACGGACCATACACTATTGTAAAATCGTGATTAGCCTAGAAAATGGCTAGGATTTTATCGTTCCTGCTCTGGACTATTATTGTCCAACAAGTAAGGGAATTAAAGCAACGCTCGCATTGTGAACGCAATGTGCCTCCACATTTTGGTTCGTTATCCATCGGGCGCAAACTCAGGAGTTTTCGTTCACTGCATAAATTTGGCTATGGGCGTATTGTCGAAGAAGCTATCTTAGGAAAAACGTCGTCCAAGGTCATGCAATTCATAACTGCCTTGGTCTTGGTAATATATCTGTAACACAACCAAGGTATTGTTCCTGAGAACTGAGGTTTTCATCAACGGCGGTCGTGCACATTGAGTTGACCATGGATTACCAGTGCCCATTCTTATAAAAATGAGGAGTAGGTTAATATAATAGATCTAGGTTTATGAAGCATTCTAACGACTATGCATCAGCGACCCCCTGTCGGGCTAAATCGTAACATATTTCATTGCTCAGAGTGTCGACTGGACGTAGTTATGTGAATAACTTCCTACTTGCAATTAAAAAGTAAAATACCCTTCACATTGTGATTAAATGGGCAGAAACAAAGAAGATGGGAATTAAGTGTTACGCAAAACGATGACACGATGTGACCCCATTTGATCTCGTAAGTTGAGGAGAGCATCCCTGTAGCCAAGACCATTTGAATAGTATCCAGATGCTGTTTACCCACTGGGTTACAATGAGCCTGATATATTCACCTGGTGAGATCAAATGAGATCGAAACTCGTCGTGATGGGCAGCAGCATGGGGCGAAAAATAGCCGATCCCCACAAAAGTTCGCTTCACCCACAATTATTAGAAAATATTCTGGGCTTTAGGTTGGCGCACAAAAGTGGCGTATTTCTATGGCAACTAGTTCGTCTGTTAGTTATTCTTTATGTATTTATTCCCTAGGCAATCGACGTATGTATCCTGCCTTTCCAGACTTTTACAAAAATTGGCAGTGAATTCATTTGAATGTCAGCCAAACTCTGCTTATGTTTAACCGAAATTTGGTACATCAATGGCAACACGAAATTCACTTTAATTTGAAAGATTTTAGTATGTTCTCCAGCCGACGCATAACACATAATGTTACATGCTAGCCATATTGCAGGAATTGTCCACGCGACGCTGCCTAGGCGTGTTACAACAGGACGACGACTTGTATTAACCATTATGAACGGGCATCCGAACATATACTTTTTGTTTGTTGTGAGGGTAGTTCAAACAAGCTGACATCTATTATTTCCCACAAATGATCAGTAGCCGTGTTAGCGCATATTTTGACTACCTAATTAAGGCCTGCTATACTTGACCAAAACATGACGCAACTGCGCTGCAGCGTCATCAATATCGGACATCGAAGTACATCAATGGACTGTGCATTCACGCATCCGATTAAGGAACAAATAGTTTGAGATATACAGCAAAATAATTCGCCGAGTACGAGGGGACATTTTTATAGCCTACTTCCTTTTGCAAGATTTACCTCTTGTGTGCGCTCTTTACAGCAAATCCGTATTAAAACAGAATAGATAGGTCATACCTAAAAACCAGCAGAGAATTTCAGTCACCTAGAGAGTAGCAGAAACATTGATTCAGTGCGCATATGTCACCTGTGGAATGCTTTCTTTGAATCGGCCGTTTCTGCACCGATACTAGACCCAGAAAAATGTCAGTTGGATGCTGCATTTAGTTAGATGTAAATTGTTCGTTAACGTACTGACAGAAATAGGTGGTTAGATAGAAGTTTCGACAAATATACTTCAAAGTAAAAACGGACATGTGAACAGTGCTTTATAACACATATATAGGCATAGCCCGCAAAGCGTCGATATTTTCGATTTTAATTTATTTCTACCCTAATCCCGTAACCCGATGCAACCTTATGAGCATGCAGGCTTAAGCCTGTTAGTTACTGCATTGCAATGCGATAAATTATACTATGTAGGTTAATTTTACATTACAAGTGAACAACACAGTCCTCCACTTGGCTGTAACTTCCAACTGAGTGGATAGCGAGCACCGCCGAGTGTTATCTAACAACGTGGCCAAGTTCGTTGGTCCCCGAGCCCCTGAGCCCAGTGCTTTTAAAGGCAGACCGTTTGCACTGAGATTGCGATTTCTACACCCCAGAAGCAAACTGCAATTCTCACTATAGAAGTTCCTGGAAAAAACTGGCACATATTGCAGTTCCGGTAGCGTAAACTCTTTGGTTGAGTCCACTTATTTAAAACTAACTTTTGCATGGCTAACTACTTCAGCACATAGTTTCCAAGGAAGGTTAGACAAATGCATCGACTTATGTGCCTGACAAGAATGCCCACTATCCTTAACTCAGACAGATAAATGATCCTAAATTAATAACAACAATTTTACCACAGCCCAGCTTCGCAATTCGATAGGTTAGTATTCATTAACCGCTTATATTTTATCGGCGGTAATAAAGTTATAGAGTAAAATAGCAGTGCAAATTAATCAGACTTGCATATTTATTACAGGGATGTTTTGTAAAATGGTTTTTCATCGACACAGAACAACAAGAAATTTATTGGTGGATTTTAGTAGTAAAAACCTCGTTTTTACATTATAACCACGGATAAAGCAGTAATAAAATATACGAATTTTTTGCCCATGTTGAATAATAGCACCGTATACGATTTTGTGAATGATGTTATACAAACTTTTGATTCCCGTCACCAGGGATGCCTGGCCAACTTTTCCGTCAATGACCTACCATCCAGTGATATGTTAGCATGTCCAAACCGCACAACGTTTCGTAATGCTACAATTCGTGTGGTGAACGCCGGATGTCTTAACTTGCCGAAGGAAACGAAACGATGTGAAAGTCCGCAGGCTTTCGATTCCGTAATGCTGAAGGACCGATACGCGAAAAACAAACAATATCCATCATTATGGCAAGATAACTGTCACAATGATGGTACCTGTGTTCAGCTTTGGCTTGGAACGTTGTGTCTTTGCGAAACAACCGCGTTTTCAGGAATTAGTTGCAACCGCCGTAAGTGGTAAGTCCAAGTTATGAGCAGCCATTTATTCGTATTAGCTATCTTCACATACTAATTTCAATGCTTATGCCATATTTGTTATACATACCACGAAAAATGAGCGCCGCCATAAACTTACTTGCGACAAGGTTTTATTATAGTCATCAATCAGAATATCTCCGGAAAACACGAGAAGCTGTTTTCAGTACCAAATCGATCACTTGGTGCATTATGTTAACGCGTGCAGTAATTTGATTTGAACAATTTTGTAAAAATCCGTCGCAATTAGACTCAAGCCGTCAGCCGCGGCCCCTCGAGGAATGCTCCAGATTGCCGTTTGGCCCCATTGGGTTTCGTCGGTAGCCTGCACACCGCAAATCCTACCGGATTCAAACCCATGACCTCATTCTTGCACTCCAGCAACTTATGCAACTAAGTCATGGGCGACGGCAGCGGGACACCGTGGCTCAGGAGCATAGGTCGCTGGCTCGCAAGAGTAAAATCGTGAGTTTATTCCGGCAGGATTCGGCAGGTGCGCACTACTGACGATTCCCAATAAGACGAAACGGCCATCTGGAGCGTTCCTGGAGGTGTCGTGGCAATCTGTCTGTAACTGCAACGAATCTCTACAAACTAACAAATCCCCTACCACATAGAGTTGATTAAAATTAGTTGCTTTTAGCATCCATGCTATTTAATTGCAGGTGTATGTAATCATCTTCATTGCCCTAAGCTAAATTCGTAACATGAATAAGCTTACACAATCCTTAGCATGCCAAGCGGTCTTGGATTCCACCGTGCGGCAAGGGAACAGGGAAAGGCGCTAAACTGGCAACCACCAATAGGGTAAAAATATAGTTTGATAATACTCCATATAGATGTTGGCTTAATGTAGTTGTTATGAACTATATTACATTAGCACTAGAAGCACATGTGTCATTCGAGTTGTAAAAATGATATCTCCATTTAGTGGTAATTTGAGTGAACGTTTGAAAGTTATGACGAAAATTTTAATATATACTGGTTTTAAACTCAATCACTTTTGGTGAAGCGCAGCCCTTATGATAGCCTTTAGCTATTTACATGTCAACGTTGGTTCGGTGTCTTATGGTTGCGCTGGGTTCGGAAAATTTGTTAAAAAAATTCAAAATCAAACAAGGGTTTTATCTCAGTGCGTCACTGACTCGATAGCAGTCTGTCTGTGTATAAGAAGCAGATGAAGACCGATGCAAAGTACAATAGAATTTAAGTTTCGCAAGTCTCAAATGGATCATTTGCTCAGCACGGGTAAGTCCAAACTTATAATTGGACGATTCTGGCGTACTAGAGCGCAACGCATCCAGACAGTTGCACAAATTCTGCGTGGATGAGTTTGATACAGATACAAATGAATGCATCTTCCTTTATTTCTCTATAATTGGGCAACAACAGCTAATAATTATCATTATTGTATGTGCGATATATGCCATATTTCTCCCTGCAAAACTTAAGTACAATAAGTGTATGCATTTTCAGCCGGAACAGTCATTAACATTGGCATCAGTGGGGCACACGAAATGAATACTCGAACAGCAAGCAAATATGGCCATTCATCGAGGAGCACCAGTTACCTATGTTTCACCTACACAGATGGCGCAAGGCATACATTGAAGGATGAATTTGTAATAGGCATTCAGGCTGCATGGAATAATTCGTCTGTTGAAACACATTACCAACCCAAATTAGCAGCAACGTGCAGTCTGCTCTACGTAGCAAACAAAAAATTCTCAGGGGATTTTCTACATGTTTACTTGGTAAGAAATATTTTAGAAATTTATGCATTATTATAGTTGCAAAGGTAACACGATGCTAGGTTTTATGGATTTATAACTCAGTGAATATATTAGGTTTTCTATAAACATCCTCCGTTAAGCACCTTTAAAGTACTGTGTACAACAAGCAAATTAGCAAAGCACCTGTCAGTCTCATAATTGCAGTTAACCATTTTGCATGCGGCCTGCTATATGAGACAGAAATATTAAAAATATAAAATGGGAGTCTTGGTTAATTTGCTGAATGTCCGTCATGTCGCTTTCGAGAAATATGAAATCAACTGTGCTTTATATTATCTCTTCACCATACGTTTAGTTCCAAAATTACTGGGTTTATTTTTTAAGCATGTTCAAAATTCCGAATATCGAATTAGGTATTCTTAATTATTCCCTCTCCTACAGCCTGATAATGGTATTTTGGCACTTGTTAAGAGAAGGAGAGAAACTAGCATCAAAATATTTAGAAGAACTGTCGCTATTAGTTCCAACAACAGCAGGTATTTTCGTTCATTTATTTAATAGGATACTGCCGCACCAGAATGCATATACACTTAACAATTGTGTGCATATTTATCGAGTTTTATTGCATCAAATTCTGAGTTTAGTTTAGTTGTTAAACTGTTCAGCTAAATATAATAACGTTAGTTTGTGGTTTGGCATATTGTTTTACATTTATTAAGGTGAACAAATAAGACGTATTTAACAACCTAATCACCGTCAGAAGTTTAATCTGAGTACTTCATTACTTCGCAGATGGAATCGCTTGCAAAGTCAGACCTTATATTAGTTTAGCTGCATGGCTCTAATGAAGTTTTCGAATATGTTTGGACTTGTATCTTTTTATCTTATTCTGATTTAGTTTTTGAAAGAATAACAGCAATATATAAAGATTGATTAGATGTACTTCCACTTCGTGACGCCAAAACTATACTACACCCTATTCAATCATCTATTAAAGGGAATGTAATGCCTACCATTGGTGGTTTCTAAAATGTTGATTGCTGATATTAGGAATAAAGCACTCTTCATAATAATAAACTTATTATTGTTATATAGTACATAGTGTGACACATAGCCATTACATACTTGAGCACACTGCATTCATTTTATACACATAAGCTTTGTATAATAATAAGTAAATCAGGAAACAGCGAATATTAGACCATGTGTGGTAAACCATGGATACACCACTCCATATTGCGCATATGATAAAAATCTTTGCCTCAACTTTAAAAGCATCAAGGTAGCCAGATTAACTGACATATTTTGCCTGGTAGCATGTATCTATGCCTGTTTAAATTATATTCCTTTTATTTCTTTAGGTAGGTGGTTTTCTTCAAATAGACTTCGATTTGGGCGGTGGGTTAAAGCGTATTACTGGTCCAAATATATCTTTAATCGACGGATATTTTCACAGAATTCGCGGATTTCGCAATGGTTTTCAATTGCTGTTAGAGGTAGACAAAAAGCTATCTACTCACGTACTACAAGGTAAGCAAGACGTATTGTCAAACAAAAATAATAGCTTAATCACAAACAATATGTATGTGCCTTCAGTCACATTAATTCAAATGCTTGTTCAAGATGCACAACAGACCAATTATAAGCCAGTTTTAAACTTTCTTAATAATTATCATATAGTAAGGTTTACTTCCTTTATAATGTAAATTTGCTTCACAATGGACACCAGCTATTATTCATTTTCTTTAGATAGTCTGAGGGTTAGATAGATAGATAGGTTAGATAGACTGAGGGTTAAAACAACGGCAAAATATTCAACTGAATAACTAAACTACCAATAATTAAAAATAGTTCTTTAACGGTTTTCCAAAAGATGATGCGAATTTTAATACGCTTCCTTTTTATTTAGGTGAATAAATAAATAAATAAATAATAAACAAAAATGAATAATTTTAGCACATTTTCATGTACTTCAGAGCTAATACGGACTGTCGATATAATAGGTTAAATGCTTTTGGTTTTGGGTATTAATTAAAACCTGTCCTCTATTTTGAAAATTCGAGCAATATTACCTTTCATATTTACTAGAGTTGGAAGTATTTGGACACGCGACAGTAAGTTCCCGTTCATGTGCTAAGCTGATGTTACCTTTCTAAACCTTTAATGAGCAGATAAAATGGATTTTAAGTAATAATTTTTGTAAGTGCGAGGAGCTGGATACATATTTTATTGTAGACTGCAAGCTAATTGAGTATAAACATATATACATCTTGCATGTGGTTTATTAGAGGATACATGCACTGTAATTTCGCTAGAGAAGTTTAATAGGATTGAACATATTGGTTATGCTATATTATTAACCTCAATATGTTAGCAAAGCACACAGCGTTTCTAGAGACTTGCATAACGTAGCAACAATTGCTAAGATTAGCTGTCCGATACATAACCTATTCTCTAGTTCAATTTATTGAATTATGAAATCTTTTCCGTCTTGCACACAAACATTGCGTGTTAATTGTTGATCCCACTTAGGTAGCACAACAACCACTGGCTATCGTTTACATTGCGTAGGCAGACTTATCTATCAATCCATGATCTTGACGGTTTTAACCACGGTTCCCGCGGCAAGGCAGAATGAAATTTATGTAGACATGTTTATATATCACACCCGATAATATGCATTAGTAAGAATACGTAAAAATCACTATTAAGAAAACCAGTTTCTTATAATGTGACATCTTTAAGTTTTAGCACAAAAATGTGGTAACCTTTAATATTCGATGTAGTAATAGCTCATACCAATATGTTAGGTCATTTTGAAGTACGTTTATGGGTGAAATGCGGCCCACATTCTCAATGCTGACGGTCATTCGCATTGAATTGAACCTTGGTTTTTCAGTCAGGAAGATTGTGGCTGAAACAGCTAGAAATAGGACGTAGCCAGCCAAAAGCATTGCAGTCTTATGACGCCTTGCACTCCCTTTCGTTCATATCATTTATAGATATGACGCATCGTTCCCGGGACCATTGGGATGTTATAAGTGACCGATGCACCTAAGTCACCGGGACAGGAAGTGCAATGATTGGCACAAGAGTTTGTGCTTGATATTCAAGGTCCTTTTGAGGTGTACGTTGCATGGATTGATTGCGACATGCAATCTCAATGTTGACTGAGATTCCCACTTAAGTGCACATTGGTCTCTCGATCAAGGAGATCGTGGCTGAAGTAGATAGTAATTCGGTGTTGCCCGCTCGAAAACTCTGCATTCCCATGACACGTTTTGACCTCATTTTATCTAATCAGACCAAGCTAGTAGGCATCGGAACCGAGACCTTTGGGATGTTATATTTGACCGCTACCCTTAAGCCACTAGAATACAAAGAGCAACACTTGGCACAACGGTTTATAACTAAAACATCGAATTATTTATTCATGAAACAGCTGCTTAACCAGCTTGTGTTTAACTCATGATAACTATGTTGAACCCCGCAAGAAACTTGGTTAATGTTGCGCATTAACGCCCATAACGCAAGAAGAATTTAAGTGGGCACTTGTCGCCATGAAAAACTGTTAATTAAATAGTAGGATTATTGAAACACAGTAGAAAAGCGTTTAATTTGTATTTTTCAAATTTAGCATATGTCCAAAGTGTACTTTGATAAGTACGTTGTGAAATTAAATCCCTCGGTTTTTGAATTTTCTCGCGTGAAAGAAACTTTTGTTCGTTATAACATCACAAGTTAACCAAATAATATCTAATAAATAATGGTGCTATTATTTAAGTTCAGTAGCTGAATTCAGTCCAGAAAATATTATTTATCCTAAAAACTTCGAATAAATGTAGTGAAATTGGGGCTTTACATATACGTATCTAGCTTATTTATTGGAGTCCTGCAGCTCAGCGCAACACACAGTATACATCTTGCTAAATTTAACACTTTTAGTCCGCTCGCGATGCTTCCCTGACTTTATGTTTTAGGCTGTCTCTTACGGGATAAACAAAGTCCACGGATACCCAAATTATTTTATGATATAGGCACATAATATAAATAGAAATATATCGAGTTTGCCGGCAAACTCATATGAAACTCGGTAATGCAACGAAATCTTATTCTATGAAGGCGTTTCTTGGAACTTTGTATAAATTCTGGGAACAATACACATATACATGTTGCGGAATTAATTGCCAAATCTTCGGTGTATTTGGAATAAATCAGAGGCCGTCTACATGCAATTTACATCCGTCCAAGAACAGCCCAGCCAAGTATATAACTATTTATAAACTACCTAAAATTTAAACTGCTGCCAAATTAATAAATAGCTAACAATGCTTCTGTTTTTCTATGTCGCAACTTGGAAAATCTATGTTGCACCTGAGGCAACGTGCACTCAGTTAAAATGGTTAGCACAATTCCATTTATCTAACTTGTAGCCAAGTGTTTAATTTTTCAAAAGCTTTGCAGGGGTTAAAATCCGTGAAAGCCAATGGTAATTTCAATCATATATTGAGCTTAAGCACAAATCCCGACGTGGATATGACTTTACTTCTTACCAACAAACTGTCTGTTTCCCACGCGTGGATTCACATTCATGGTAATACATGATCGAATTAACAGATTAAAAGTAACGGTGTTGCGCATAAAATAGCTGAGAACATTAAAATGCAATTACAGTTTAAAAATATACACCGCGAAATGCTAATGTATGTTGGATACAACTGCTTTCATTTGTAGTAAACAACGACGATGTTTATAAAATCCCAATAAGTACAAATATGTTCTTCAGAAGTAATAAGGCAGGTTGGATGAATGTAACATATATATCGCCAGCGTAATACTAAGTGAAATATTAACTTTGAATTTGTGTTTGTCTTAAATCTATGCCAATGGTAACAAGAGCTGAGTGAAGGATATCATACAAAACTTACCCGACGATCATTTTGATAAATAATTTTTAGCGAACACTCCTGCAGCTACTGGTTATCTTGTTCGTTTAAATTTTCGGCACTGATTTCGCTTCTCATCAAGTGATACCATTTACCTTTCACCAGTTACATCTCTGATCCGTCCTTTATTCAGACATATTCTTCGTTACAGATGACTATAATACCTAAGGCAGCAAATCATGGTAGTTCCTGATGTTACGGGAGAAATTTCTTTGATGGAAGATACGATTTTCATCCACGTAAAATGTTGATCGTAATATTTTCATAGAAGACGGCATTAATCCAGACAGCTGTAAAGACGCCGGAGTAAGAGTGGCGTGTAGATAACATTCGCTACACCGTAGGCTGACTTCAAGCAAAACACAGATTATGATTGCTTTTACTTTGCATATTCACTGAATTCTCACATACACACCCGCTGATAGTTTAAAAATTATTTATTTTAACACATGTAGTTTTATACTACATTACTTACAGACCTTACCCAACAGTTTTACCTCGGATTGGCTGCTAGTATATGAACGTGAAGGGTGAAATAAAATGGTTCCACAGCTTCTTCTGCAGCCATTATAATCGTAAATGTTAAGTAATTTTCGGACCTAGAGATTCATAAAGGTTGTTGTTTCATTATTTATCTATTTCCAAAATCAACACACTTCACGTAAAATTGTGTGCAAATTGGTTCTAATGGCCCTGCCAATTGTTGTATAGATTTATGAAATTTTCACTTTTCTACCATTTTTCTTTGTTTGAAAAAGCTCGCACCAATTAATTATGTGGGAAAAAATTACCCGCATTTTTTATCCGATGCATAATCATACAGCGCATCTTAGGAAAAAACGAGAATTATCAGATTTTTTTCATTTGGGTTCTCAAATAAACAAACTAAAACGTCTGTGTGCTGTTGTCGTTCACAAATGCATCAATTCATTAATTTCTGCTTGACCAACAAGTACCACTCCAATATACAGTAATTAGCCTATTAGACTTTTTTGTCCGCAATATATTTTTTAAAAATAATTGCAACATACTATATTAATGCAATTTAACTGATTTCTAATTAAGTTCTTAACAGCAATTTATTTTAAATATTTATATGCATCAAGTCCATATCACTGGTAATAGGTTCCTCGTACATTACAAAATTCTTACCATTCCGGTAGCTTAATGAAACCCATTAATCGAAGCCGTGAATTAAAGAACAATTAAGTTAATAAGTTTTGTTCCCAAACGTAACATTGAGAACATGAGATGTTCATCTCTGACAGGCGTGTCAAACGTTTTGCAAGTTGGGTCACATTTTGTGCGGTAAATATACATCGGACCATATTCAGTTCGACCTTAAGACCATAACACAATTTTATACAGAGAGAAACAATCCAAACCCGAATTAACAATTTTTTTGATAATGCCGCGGGTCAGTTACAAAGATAAAAAGGGCTGCATTTCGTCGCGCCCGGATGTTTTACATCATTGATCGAATCTATTACTCCACTTGATTCTCCACTTGCCCTTTGCAACAATCTAATGGTGGAAGCTTTGCAAATGTACCATGGATTGCCCAGGTTTTTGTATTTTATTGTCGACGTAGATGCTAAACTCTCCGGATGTAATAATAGTCTTACCACGGCGCTTACAACTATATCTGAATCATCTGTGCAGACGAATCGCCACCTTCGAATACTCTTGTATATTTGCCTATTATGTTTTTGATGTTATTGATGATGTTATTAATGTGTTGCCTGACCCATTGTTTTGAAGCTACTTGTAGCCTAATACCCGTACGGTAGACGATTGTATTTTGATCATCTGCCGTTATATCATACATCTTACGTGAAACATAGTAACATTTCATGACAAGGTATAGGATGTCTAAGTTATCGATGCTTTATTGAATTATATTCTAATGAATACAAATAAATATAGAGCAGTTAGAGTTATTTGTAATGAATTTCAAAAGTAACTTGTGTTTTCAAATACGTACACTGAAACAGTCGGGTTTGTGGAAACACTGCATATTTTGTTAATCTGATTAAGCGTTCATGATCCCAAGTAATCATTAATAAAATAAAGCAGCTTGGTGCAGTCGACCAATCTTAGTAACTTTGCTCACTTAGATGAAGCACAGACAGAAAGAACTTGGTCTTACATTGTTTGAGAGCAATCGGTTTGTTGTCCCGTAACGTAATATTTCATTGATTCGAGGTTGTGGTACCCTATCACATAAAAATACAGCTTATCTAATTAGCAAATATTCAACGATTATGATCGGTCGACAGTTTAATTTTAACATGCCTTATGTTGTTGGAATTATCATTTTGGACCGGCACTTTTCATAGTGTACTGTCTGCCTTCGAGACATTAGGATTGCGTTTCGTTAAAACTTGCATGAATTTATAAGTAAGTTGCTCGAATCGCATTTTTAAATTTAAATTCTTACGGCTTAAGTAACACATACATGTACGTTGCATTTTACCTGCCACAGATTAATCAACCTTCACAAATTCGCTCAAAATCTCTCCAGATTGACTAAATAAAATATCATAAACTAGAATATAGAAATCCTAAAATGTTTGTATTAGGATATTTGTTTCCTTCGACAGATGAATGCAACAATCACCAAAATAATAATCATCAAATTCCAATTGTTTGACAAGATATGGTTGAACAAACTACCAGTAAATGGAGGCATATTTTAATGATTCCTATTAGCCGACTTTATTCATAATTTGCAGTTCCGGAAACGTTTATTCGCGTAATACCTGTGTTTTCCGTGCCAATTATAAAAGTATACAGTTTTTAATCCAACTGTTTCTGTTTCGTCCTTCCGCAGCAGCAAGCTTAAAAGAGCGAACCTACACATATTCTTTTTATAAAACATGCAAGCGACTTTACGTTGCTTAAGATGGAATGTTCAGGATTAAGCTACGTTTGCCAAATTAGTAGAAATGAGACGAAAGTACTTTTTTCTAACGTATGTAAATCGATTGCGGTTACAGAATGTTCTAGTTTGGTGTTAATGACCAAATTTGCGACGTGTAATGTGTCATCAAATTGCGTTTGTTCTGTGCGGGTCGCTCAAGAAAATCTCAGACGCTACTGAGCTTGTCACAGTCATGGTTGAACTGTCGCAAAAGTGGTAAAAAGTAACTGCTTATTTTTTATAGACAAATATGTCTAATTCAGGAATGATGTATATAAATGTATTTAAATTAAAGCTGAGAGTTGCGTTTATGAACTCGATGTCACTAGTAAAGCATCGATATGCAAAGAAGCGGTGTACCACATGTGTAGATGTGAAAACTTTATATAACTGTATATATTTTGGTCGCCATTTAATATGGTAATTCTTTGATTAGTATTAACAGCAAGGTAAGAATTATTTAAGTTAGGAGTTTTGTTAGGCTCTGTTAACTCTTCCGGTGTTTGGAAAAGTGTTCAATATAGGGGAATAAATTTTCGCACGAAATATCCAATTCGACTTACGGACAGAATAAATTCTACAATTTCCGTGTCATTTTGTTGCCACAATCTTTTTACATGAAAAATAAGGGTTAGAAATCGATTCAAGCCAGTGCATTTTATAATGGGAACATGATATTTGAAGTAAATTGTGCGCAGCTGTTTACTTGCAAAAATGCATCTGTATGACATATGGCTTCAGAATTTGCATCGGTGTGGCGGTCAACTTTATCCCATGCACTGTAGATGGTTTCTGAAATATTAAGTAAAGCTTCACATTTTTCTTTCGAAATAAGACGTTCTTAATAAGTGTACAGTCCTCAGGCAATCAGGTTATCAAACATAAAAGAATTCACTAGAATTTTTGAATGCGCATTTACGGAAACCGACATAACAAAGCCGATATAAACCTCTCAATGGCAGCAATTTGACATGTTTTCCTTGATATCAAAGTATCTCATACATTACTGCAGCACTCATACATTACAGGAAAAACGGGCAGACAATTCAATGAACAAGAAACTATATGGCTTGGCGGTGTACCACTAATACATTTGCCTTGTATCTTCCCAATATATTTAATCGGTAAGTGTAAAGATTAGAAGAAATCTATAGAAGATGCGGTCCAACACTTTATTCAATCTATCTTGCAAAAGTACGTTCATAACTGATTAGAGTTGTGCAACGTTCACGTGTTGATACACATGTTATTCAAATAATATTCTTGTATATAGGATGTAAGCTCTCAAAGCTCTTATCATGTAAGTTTAATAGTGTATTTTGCATGGACAATAAGTTTAGAAAAGCGATTTAAATGCAGAGCACATTTTGAGTAAACTACAACCTAAGCAAGGCCAAGACTTACATCAGCAATTAATATTATCTTAAAGATATCATCTGATTTTAGCGCCATATACTTGTTGCAAGTATGGTAAGTTTGACTTTTAAGCAACTCACGAGTGATATTGTATTTTTTAGGTGTGTACTATAACGGGTTATTGCTAAACGATCTGGCAGCTGGACTTTACCATCGACCGTTTGTCAAAGTAACGAATTACGATACTGTTAGGCACGTGCAAAACACTTTCATCAGACTGGCGCCTGGAAGTCCATTCACGAGGTAAGTTGGCTAAAGTAAATAATTCGCATAAACTAGCCGACGTCCAACTAAAGTGGTTCACTTAAAATTTTACGAAATAATTGGACCTTCAACAAGACAAGGAATAGTTGCTTTTATTTGGATAGCTAACCTTAAAAGAAACATTATTTCAGCAGTGCATACAAATATTTAACAACCCGCCATAAAATGCAAATAGTAATTAGAAGAGAGAGAAATTGTTAACCAAAATGCCTTGCCAGTTATGTGCACCATAAATTCAACGGTTGGTACGACATTCAATGAGACAATGTTACATCAAAAGTAGCAACGCTAGCGAAATTTTACGCATTTCTACCCTCCTATTAGTTTGCTTGTGTAGCTTGTTGTCAATGGGAACAAGTCTTCGTTGTCCAATTAAAGATGTTATTAATGTAATGCAAATAAAACAGCAAGCACCTTGCCTCTTCCATAATTAGAGTCTTTATAATGTTAAACGACTAATCTCGCTTTTAGACAGTAATAAGGGGATATGCCTCACTTATATTGGATAAAGTGTAAATGTTGGCATGGAACACAACATATTCAAATACGTTGGATTGAATCGAGTTAAATGTTGTGTTTATTTCATTTGAGTTAGCGGAAAGATACCTAATCATGCACGACAAAAAGCAATTGTAATTTAAATTTAAATTTTAAAATTTTCTAGTCATATTTGTTAAATCAAGGTTAAAAGCAGGTTGCATGGGACGCGGAACATAAACCAGAGAAAGTGAAAGTAACATGCCAACCGTTGAATAATATTTTGCACTGGTTTTCTAGAAAGTGCAAATATGATATTCCAAACTGTAGTGGTTAGGATGGCCACATGTATCAGATGATTCCGCAAAAAAAACCGTACGCTACCTACTAAGAGCAGGTGTCAGTATACGAATCTATGTAGAAATACCAGAAGTCACCAGCTATTAATCCCATTATGGTAATAATTATAAGGTATACGCAAGCGTTATTAAATATAAACCATTACTGTTGAGCCTCTCATACATTTTCATAACTTTATAGTTTCAGTGTCCTTTTTCACCTTTTGCATGTACTGTAACTAATTGTGGAATCGAAACTCTGAAAGTATAACCACTTTAATCCAAATCTGCCACGTGAAATATTCGTGGAATGCGAAGCCAACCTATTTATTTAATCTAACTTTCAGGAGTACGGATGCCAAAAATATTTAGTGCACTTACACACCTCCAAGCTTATTTCTATTTTGTATTGATATAAATCCTACACTTTATTTTAGTGTTTCCAACACAGAACTCGGGCAAGTTAAATATAGTAAATTTGACGGCCAGCACAGTGACGAACAAAACTTTTACTTGAAGTATGGCTCCCCCAACTATTCGGAACTTACTAATTATCAAACACACCCCGTTGTGGCAGATAAATCGCACGGATTTGGAACGCCAATACATGTGGTCAATTGGACTGCCATCAATCCGCCATCAAGACAACAAACCTCAGAGTTAATTGAAGTCAACATTTGGCTTATCTTCTGCTTGGCTGGTGCCGGGTGTGTGATGCTCTGTTCAATAACCCTGCTAGCGTTTCGACTACACATGAGCTGCAAACGTTGCTCTTCACAACCTTCACAAATTTCGAAACATGACATGGAATCATGCAGTCGACCTTACCGAGAAAAAGGAGACGAAAAATCATTGGAAACAAATTTGTCATCGTCCGCAGTTAAAAGGAACTGTACCACAATTTGTCCATCAGATTTCAATTTAAAACCATTCGTTTTAGATAACTCTGATACTGTTGTCTCAGCGTACTTAGCTGGAAGGAAACATGGTTGTTCTCCCCTTGAACATTCCACCGGTTCCACGATGGTAAAGCGGACAAAACATGACTCCTGTTGTCCCGTTCATACGACGATTCCAAACCACTTGATGTACGTGAGTCAAACGTATTCTCCATCTGAATCGCAGCCTGTGGAGCTAAACACAAAGCATCCGGACCTCTTAAATGTCTTTATTAATATGTTCCAGGAGAGAACAGCAATTCGAGATGACATTTGCTTTGCTCATTTAACAACTGTAAGCCCTGAGCTGAAAAACAAATATAGTTAAATTTTAAATCTAGTTGACGCTTCCTTTAGAGTAATTCGATGAAAAATTCATAAAGGATTTTACATTTATTTAAATAATTAGCCATGCGACGGCTTCTGGTAGCAGATTAATATTAACTGACTGCATAAACATGGACCAAATCAATATTTATGTTTCAGCTGATGTATCTTATTAGAACGAAACGAAAATCAACTATGATCCAAAGACTCGTGAAAATAGATGCTGAAAACATCAAGCAAACTCCCAGTTAATCGTTATTTCTATTCGCACGACGAAACAATTTACCGAAGTCGCACGTAAAACTTACACACGTCTACGCGGCCTGCGTTGTATAATAATTTTTGCGACCTTCACTTATAGTTACTCCTTTGTTCGTCTGTTAAAATGACTCAATAATAAGAGCCGTCCAGGGTTGAACATTTTTATTAAACGTTGTTACCACCAAGGTTGACAAGATTTTGGTCTTTTAATTTGACGTTTTGCCGAAACAGTCATTACTTACGATCAGAACGATAGCGGGAGACCGTTTTATTGGGTACATAATTAGATTCCAGTTAGGCTCGAGGGATAACCTAAACTTTTATGAAGTGCTATTACTTCCCACGTTTCTTTGCTTACCCTTACTGCTGTCTTTTTAGCAATATAGCACGACATGAACAAGTGGTATTTCCTAGCTGAAGTGGATTTTGTAATGGCTGAGGACCCCAATGTATCATTGCTCATTGGAAGCAAAGTGACCGGAGCTCATTGGATGCTAAAATAGATGATTATCTCGGAAACAAAATACGCAACCAGTTCAGTAATCACGTAGGTTATATTTGGTCTGCTGGGATGCCCACTCTAACCATGACCGTTGTAAAATGACTGGAGATCGGTATCTTATTGGAAATAATTCGTTTTAAAAGCCTACTCATAGTTATATTTAGATATCAAAATTTGACGCATATAAATAGCGAATAAAAGGTTGTCCCACTGATTCAGCGCGAACTTAGCGGGTCCTTTTCAGTCAATAAAATATTCAAAGAAAGAATTTAATGATTTCAAAATGACGGTATGGCCAACGCTTTTTTGTTGCTATCTACTAAAGCTATGATCATAACCCCTAATATGTAAGTGTTAAAACAATTCCTAACACAGTGCTAGCATTGAAAATTTGGTCTCAATCTTACATTCTCAAACACAGCATAAGTTTTCCAAGCAAAACCGACAAACTACAGGTTGTGTCTGATTGTACAGCAAAGTTCTTGGTATTGTCTCCGAACGGAATAGGGTATCATGACACTAACTTGCGCTTAAAATTTAAGCGCTATTCTTTGCTTTTGAAAGTAAACTTCCCTACTGACTACCTATGTACATTATAGGTCTACGAAATCATATTAGCAGTCGAAGGTCGGAAGGTTGCTCATCAAATCGGATATCTCATCATATTTTGCGCAGGCTACATTAACTGAAAATTACCATGGATTTCCGAAATTTGTAGGATCATCCGGTAATATGACCTACTAAACAGCTTATATTTGGACGACGTCCTGATATTATCAGGCAGTGTATATTGAGAGCAGACAAGTACACTACCTGTAATAAGGTGTGTCAGCTGTACGCGGTAACAGCGCTTCGCTGCCGCGCGACCAACACCTGTCGCGCGCGGGCTGAATATACCGCAAGATCGCCCACCCTTACGCGGATTCGAACCGGTGACCTTATGGTTGCAAACCAAACGTGTAGACCACTCGGCCACCGGTAGATTGCACTACCTGTACGGTAGTGTGATATGTCTGGACACCATCAACAACAAATTTCGTTACAGCGAAATTAGACACGGTCAAGCAGCGATCCAGCTATTTTGCTATAGTAAATTTTCCGTAAACAAGTTGTATGGGGTTCGCCATGTCCATTCCCTTGTTCCGGAGAAGCAAAATACAAGTTTTGGTGTCTATTTCGCTTCGTCTATTTTTTAACTTCAAGTTAAGCCAAAATTCTCCTTTACCATGACAATTTGCCATACGTAGGTTCTAGTTTGCATCCATTCTTTAAATTAATTGGACTAGATACATGCGATCTTTGCATACCGGTGATTAACGCATGACTTTTAAACATCGCTTGAAATACATAATGTAATAAAATGGGATTGTTAGTAAATTCTCCCTCTATGTGACTGCACCGTGT
Organism: Dicrocoelium dendriticum; assembly: GCA_944474145.2. Lineage (NCBI taxonomy): Eukaryota > Metazoa > Platyhelminthes > Trematoda > Plagiorchiida > Dicrocoeliidae > Dicrocoelium > Dicrocoelium dendriticum. Next base: position 7,538 of record CALYDF020000604.1, on the reverse strand, counting down.
TTTCATTTAAAACAGTCTTCCCTAAACTCAACTACCAATGACATATTAGCGTGTCTGTTACAAGTTTTAAAAACGGGTTCTGTGACTACAATTCTTCCGGGCATTAGGCTTTCCAATACAAGCTACTTAGCAGATGGAGCACATGTAGTTTAGATATTAGGATGTGAGACAGCTCGAAGTTTAACGCAATCCCCCGCCCGTTCATTTACATCTGGCATTAAAGTAATAAACGGGGACGTTAACATAAAATTGACGGCATTTGTAACATCTCTAACATAGCCATCAATTGTGTCCTCAAGATTTCTTTGGACAACACTTGAAACGGTGCTTTCCGTGACCGCACTCTAACTGTGCCCTCAACTAGTCCGCTCTGGCTATCTAATTTGCAATCACAAATTCTAGTGCGTACGCTCTTTCTAAGCAGTTTGACTAGCGGTATAAGCGCTTCCTTCTTCCCGGATCTAATTTAGGTTAATCATAATCGTTAACCAGTACAGAATTCTGGCAAAACCATTGCCTTGTTCTAAGTGTGTAACTACATCAATCCAGAGGTTCTCCAGGAACATTTTGGTCACATTCGAAAGAATTAGCTAAAGACGCTTAAATAACCCACTGATCAAGTCTGCATGCTGCAGCATAACAATGTTACGGGACATCCAGCATGGCTTATCTATTAGACATGGCGTCCGAGACAATTCAAAGTCTTCTCAGCACCCTACTTACGTTTCCGAGTAACGATACTATCAATATACGTGTTTTGATTAAAGGTAATTGCGAGAAGATGGTCAACATATGGTTTCATGTTCCAGCTTCTCGAACAAATTCCATGTCAAATACCAATTTAGATTAATGAACAGAGCAGGCTCATTTTAATTCTGAACAAAAGGAATAACATCCTACTAGTTAAGACGATAAATACACTGTCCCAGAAATATGAGGGTCTAACAGATGTGGTGGAGCAATTTATGGGCACCACCAATGCTTCAGTAAGAAAGATCATGGTAGAATGATGACTCCTATGTCTCCTCAGAGATTGTCGCTGTAACCTAATTCAACAAAGCAGGACGGTAGGCCAAATATTTCACTCCTTTAGACAACACCACTACTGCAAATCTCTAAAGATTTTCCAAACACTTATTCTCAAGCCCGTTCACCACAGTTTTTCCGAACCCACTTACTTCTTCCTTCGCTTTGCCCAATACCAGGAACTTTATAATAACTGGCAACTGACAAGTAGTTGCACCTAAGAAAATTTCAAATTCAGCAGCAGAATTTTTGCAGTGGCAATCAAAAGTAATGAGAGAGACAACGCTGCTGTAATACGTAACAACTCATACACTGTTCCAACCACAACCCATTCTTCGATGGGAGAAGCTCAGAAAAGTAGGGTGTCTTGTCAGTAATATGTACCAACCTTGCTGAGCCAACATCGTATTCTTTGAAGGAGAAACATGTGAATGACTTGAACCTTTGTAGCAGCATAAGCATCCTGCTAGGTAGCAAAATATAGGCCTTATGTTTTGACGAGGATCAACCGCCACCCAAACAATAAGCATTATGGAAAAGCTAGACTGTTCCTGCTTGTATTAAACCATGTTGATGAGATGGAAGCAGTGTTGCTTTCAACAGCTCGTCCCAAATACGATAGCTGTTTGATATGCAACTTTATTTAACTTCCATGTGGCGAACACAAGCAAACGCCTAATGATAAGCTATTTGAAAATTTTGTCTACGACGTCCTGCAGTGTCATGAGCAGAACGAATTCGGAGTTTAGGCTCACAACTAGCAGCAGCAGTGCTATATTCTTGATACCCTGCAAACGGATGACGTTGTGGCCACTTATCCCTCAAGTCTGTCAATATCGGTAAGCCTCAAAAAGTGTCCTAGGATATTGAAGGTTTGGCTACAAACAACACAGATTACACTTCCGCTACAGCAACGATGGTATTTAATTCGAAAGAGACTGTCAACCTATCTACAGTTCAAAGTTGCAGACAAAGGTTTCACCTGAACAAATGCATCAAAACAACAGGCAAACAAATGTGGGATAACATCGGAAATTCACACTGGTAGCAGGTTCTAAAACAGTGATGTTATTCCTATTAAATCAAGCAGCTACTCTACATACCTGGTGCAAACTATGTTGAAATTGGGGCTATTTACGATAACCTAGATCCCAAGCGCAAGCGAATGGCTGCTTATGCCACCAAAAATCGGCTACCGACAGACCAAATAATGGTTGGCGTAACCTGTCATCCTAGCTAAATTGTTTTTAGATCGATACAGAGGAGCAAAATAATTCCTAGTATAACCCAATGCCCAAAAGCTCCTAAGCGGAATCGCCGAGCTGCGGTTGCGCCAGGCAACAAACGCTTGGTATCTTATTTACAAATCCAAGACTTAGTTGCGCTCAGAAATTACAGATGTCGAGATCGCATTACAGCGACGGACACTGTTCTGACATGATTAATAAAGCAGGGGCGTTGGTATGTTGACGCATTAACAACATGAGTTACAATGCGAATGAATTGGATTATCCAGAGAAGCGGATCACCCATTCGGATGGTGTCGTTTGCTTCTTAGTTACAATGACAAATGCCTCGTGACAGTCGTTTTTTGCCCCCTTCCATCCAATCCAAAGAATGCTTCCAGCCTAATATCAACAGAAAACAAAATGCATGCTCCCGGCTTACAGCCAAGTTGTTATCTCCGACGGTTGCAACATGCAGGACCTGGATGCCTCGGCATGCGGAAGCGAAATGTTGGGGCGGAAATGGAGGACATTGGTACAATTATTCCGATCTACCAAAACCATCAAGATGCCTAACAGATACGGAGTTAATACAAACCATCGGTACTAAGTATCTTAGTTACAAATGATAAACTAATGTTTGATAGAACTTTATAGACAGCACAAGTTTGTGTGTTCCGCAGAAAATCTAGAAGAGTAGACTGAACTAACAGGCACCCCCGCACCCTACAACCTACTGAATGACAACTGTGGAGCGAGTGATGTGGAAATCTTCTCAGCAGCTAGATTCAGTTTGTTGGATTTTTCAATACTTTTGCGCAACTACTTCGGAAACCAAGTGGGTTCGTTCCACCAATATACTGTCGTTAATCAGAAGCAGAACTAGAAAATGTAGGCCAAATAGTAATGCAGCTTGGCTCACATACATAACCCATTGTGGTCCTTAAATCCAGAGCGACTAGGTGACCCAGCGCGACCATTGTAGTATGCTTGTCCGTAAGGACAAGTAGCTCACCAACAGCATTTGCTTGGTAACTTTACTAAAAAGCCCCTGTATAAGCATCGTAACCCAATGCCCATCACTTAAACAAGACAGTCGGATTGACATAGAGCGCTGAAGAAGCAGCCAAAACTCGAAGGTCGCAGTGTGTCCCGACCTTCCAACAAGCCGTTAAGCAATGTTTACTTCACTAGTTTCATAAACTCAAGTTCAACGTTTAATAACATAGCTAGTACTGCGAACTCTGTGTATTGAAGCACTGCTGTTAGTATGCGTCTATATTTCTTTAGGAATCAGTGACATCCGCTCGAGGACAATAAGGTAACAGCAGCTAGGTTGAACGGGCCATTATTGCATTTCTTCCAAACTTGCTTGGATGAACAATCTTGTACACCATAAAGGTAGATGTTCTACACGCGCCAATTTTAAAAATCGGCAGTCACTGTCAACCCATAAACTGTCGTCCAGTGTCTTTCCTAGGCGATAAATGTGATGGAGGCAATCATTTTTCAGGCATTTGTTGACATTTCAGAAGTTTACACCATATTACCTAACTAGCTCGTTTTCTGCCAACCCCGTTCACACATAGCCGGGCAAATGTTGCCACTTGGTACTGTAGCCAAGGTGGCCGATGAACTTAGAGAAACCGACGGCAATTACCTCGGTTATTCCAATGCATTCGACCGACTGAAACACTAAAATATGCTTCACAATGCTAAATACTATGAAATTAGGGATCCACTATTTGGGTGGCTTAAGCATTTTTCGCAGTATTAGCAAATGCAGAAAAGTTTTTGCGTACACTGTCCGATCCGATACATTTCGTAGCGGCATTCCTTTATTTTCAATACTTGGGCCGCGTCTATTGCTCTTGTTCATTAACGAGCTTAAGTTTTTGGTTGCATCGGATTTGTTGTTGTGCGCTTATAACCTTAAGATATGGCGGGCAACTGCAGACGTTGAAGATTACCATGCACTATAGCGAGACATGGACTGGGCCTAAGAATAGTCACTTCACAATTTGCACCTGTTTAATTCGTCTAAGGATAATGTGGGCAACATAAGTAATTAGGCGATGGTCATATACTAGCCTAGAGACTATGTTCTGCAAACAGTCAAAAAGGAACACTTATTTAATGGTGGTAATCCAGGTTGCATTGGGATGATTAAAAAAATCCGAGAAGGCATAACGACTAGAAAGCTACATGTTTTCGTGCCGCGAAGTGTATTTGAGCGTTTTATTACATCTGTATGTTAGCAGTTGCTTAACACATATCTACCGCATCCGTAGAAGATGCAACACAGGTTTATCAGCCCTGTCACAATCAAGATCCCGCAGAACTTGGGACATGCAATATATTAAACAGTTGTTCTATCTGGCATATAATATCAGGTTGAGTAAACCAGGTTATCTGCGCCTAGATGCCGACTTTATAAAGGCCTACAAAATTTTGATAAACTCTAATCACCTCCGCCGCCATCTACAGCAACTCAGTCACGACATGAAGTTGTGGGGCCACTAGCTCAATTTGACCATGCAATACGGTCGACAATAATATCTGGGAAATCCTTTCTCGCTTTCGCTGTGCCAGCTATGAAAAGCCTTTTCAAATTACGTTGCTGCCACTTACGTTACGTTGCTGCTACTTAATTTGTGATTAAAATACACTTTGACATTGACTTAACCCGCCTGCATGTGGTGATTTGGCCTATGCACATTGACAGAGGATATAACTGGATGAAGGTTGCAAAACTTGTACCAAACTACGTAATTGAAATTTCTTGTATTTGCATGCGTCTGAGTGAACACTGTGGTAAGTCCCCCAAAACAATTTTATTTTAGAAGTTTGGTTTCTTTTCAACAAATTTTCTCATCTTGCCATTCCTGAGGGACTAGTTATTCGTCCGCTTTTTACCCGTAAATTTGTATGGTTCCAGTTCATCAGGAAGAAAGACCATATAATTTTGAACAACATTCCACGGCATGTCTTACCTCCGTCTTTTAGTGATTCAATTACGCAATATCAAAATTATAGTTACCGAGTTCACAAGAGCTCTCAAGCCGCTTCAAGCGCAACTTGCACTGACGCCTCTGAATTCAGCCCATAAAAAGCGGAGGCAGAAAGAGGCTATTGACAGTACCCAGGTTCTGTGATTTAAAACAATGTCCAAAGTGTGGAAGGCACTTATCCAAAATTTAGCGTAGGATGAACAACTTTAATTGTCTTCCGGAGAACAAAGTTTTCTTTTAATTAAATTAATGCTTTTGTGCTCATTGCAAAATATTATGGGTCGGTGGTTAAAATGTCCATTTTTGAAGTTCTTATTTTTACCTTTTATAAGTAAGAAACATTGTGGATTTGCCATAAAAAATGATTGTACAAAGAGCGTATCCAATTTAGCTTGTGTGAACACATGCTTCTACATTTTATATACAAAATTTAGCTAGTTGCATTTAGGAACGAATTGTAAACAAATCTCTGACATGCAGACTTATATATCAAATTGGTAAAGGTAAAATCTAGCCCACATTTATGCGCAAAATATCGAGGATAGCTAATACTCAATTTTTTGAACTATCTTTATGCGTGCAAACTTCGTAAGTGTATATTAGATGCAACTTTGTTCCAAGTGCGTAAACCATAACCGAAACGTGACGGTACCTTATCTAACGTATCATGGTCTACACATAAAATATCCATTATTCCGTATTTCAGACATATTTACAATAAACTATTTTTACAGAATACTGTTTAGCTGTCAGCAAATATATGCATAATAACCAAAAATTTACGTATATTTCAGTTAAAAACATAACTACAATTATTCCGGAAGGTAAATATTCCCTGCAGTATCATAACAGTAACATTTTTGTTGTGTTCCATTGAACTTTAATACCAAAATTAGCCTTCCAAATTCAAACGATGCGAAACTGATTCCTAACCGAATGGGTAGTATTTTCATTCTGTCGTGGATGCAAATCAAGTTGGCATATCCGGTGTCAGAAAACCAATCAATCAGCCTCAGCCGACCTGTCAAACGCAATGAGACTAGTCATTCCCTCAATTTCCATTAGATCAGTGAAGTATTAATTAAACACTTCCAGGGTACGTGATGGTATAAGCCTTTAAATTTGTATAAGCACCAACGCCTCAATTTTGGTGGCAAGTAGCCGTCAGCTTAATTTAAGGATTTCCGCTAACTGGGTGATGAACTGCGCCATTCAGCTATATCAGGTTCCAATGAATATCACTACGCACAAATCAGCTTCAATTCTACCTGGGCACATAGATTTTCTTAATAAGTGAACCCATAAAATCTAGTGCAATATAGGCGATATTGATTTTTTCCAGTCTAACATTATATTTCGCTACCATTTGAAAAACAAAACGAGTTCGCTTTTGCAGAGGTTGTAATAAATACTTAAATATTACCTAACGTAAATTTTGCACTTATTCGAAACCCAAGAGAAAATGAAAGTCACGTAAAATGTAAATAGAAGATTTTATTAAATTAGACCATGGCCCAAACTTACACACATTTAGCTCAGTTTGCCAAATTATTACAAATTATTACAAACATTCAGCATAAAATATTGCGCTGCGTTTAATCATCCAGCTTCACACGAAGCATCTTACGTGCCTTCGAGATAAACGCACGATTAGATTGCGTCACTTAAAAAGCAAAATGGGGACATCAATACACATATGTATAAATTTATATATATATATATATATATATATATATATATATATAAATGTATCCTCCTGTTCCACCTCCATTAACGTCATTTTGTTGCTGAACACCATAGCAACAATTGCTTCGTGTTGTGTCGGAACCCCCGATTGCTTCCACCCACTAACGGTAGTGAGAACACGAACGACCGGGTAAAAAACAATGTTCACGCCGCACGCCCAACCGGCCACCAAACGTCTGTGTGTGCAACTCAATGACATGATTCAAATTATGGCATATACACAGGCTATGCAGGAAGGCTGACAAGCCATCAATCAAAGGTAGTCATTCCAGGGGCGAAGGATCGATACGATGTCTCACAAACGAGCGAAAGGTACAGGGTAAGGGAAAAACCCAAGATAGTCACAAACGTGAGGCAACAGAAAGCGTATGTGGGGAACCGTAAAAGAGGACTGGATGAATAGGGGTGAATGGAATAAAACTCACACAACCACGGGGAGTGGTGGAGTATTCTTACCTCCGCTATAACACCTCTCCCCCTTAAAACAGTGAGTATACGGAGGACAATATAACTTCACACAAGAGTATCC
>CALYDF020000603.1:0-34195 GCA_944474145.2 Dicrocoelium dendriticum | reverse complement strand
TATAATATCAACAAAGTCGGATGCGAGTCAAGACAAGCGGCACTTTACAGCTGCTCGTTTCATACCATTGTTGCAACAACACAAATGTGAGTCAGGTGTCAACGAACTAATGGGAACGTCCCACTTAATAACGTTGCAGTTAACGGCGCATAACACAATGTCAGGGGATTGGGTGCAACCAAGTCCAAGAAACATTCTCGGAAACCGCGAGTATTGCCCCGTCAGCGGTAGTATATTATCATGTTTCCATTGTTGCATCAAATACTGTTGTTGCGTCCTTCGACACAGCGCATGCGTTGTGTAGGTGGAAATGCAGGCCAGTCTTGTCCATTCCCGCTTCTTGCGAACCACGCTGATTTGCGTTAAGCAGCTACATATATACAGACACACACACAGCAAAGACAACTCGGTCAGAAACACATTAACCGGGAATCAGCACATCAGTTTCAGGCTCGTATTCATTACCCGTTTCGATTTTAGCAAAATGGAATTCCAACTGCATGAGTTTCCGTTCCGCCACTACTCCAACAACAATGGCCTCGCTACAAATAGGATACTTCGCCTCAGACAACGTAACAACCAGCCTATCCAGCCGCTCTTACAAGTTAACCATCATCAGGCATCGCGTTAACAGACGAGATACAGTGTAAAATACGGATCCAGCTTGCTTGCTGCTTCAGCGCTTTGCCTCTACCTGATTACTAACTCTATCTTTTACACATAACTGTCTAAAAACTGATGCAGATCTTCCCCTCACCTGGATCTTTGAACTTTGAACAAATAAATTGATTCCACCATTGAACTGATGAACGGAGCTTTCAGAAGAGGTGGTGTCCAGTTTCACCGAGGTCGGATGAGATGAGAGTAGCTTCCGGTCACTGTGTTGCTTGAATTAGACAATCGATTATCATGTGATAACCATCGAAGGAGTAGCTTATGCAGTGGTGAGGGCATACAGAAAGTAAGGATAACGTGAGCATGAGTTTCAAATCTGGATGTCTACGCCACAAACTACGCAAAAAACGGTTCGATGTACAGGAATAATTCGCTACTTCGAGTGTCTATGCAATATGAGTATCCGATAGTCCATTGTCCCTGAATGGAGTCACAGTGTAAGACACCATTCTGCAGGCACAGCTAGGAACAAGGCTTCCATTTAAGTCAGAACTTAGGGGCACACATTTGCGCCAGATGATCCTGGTCAGGACTAGTACGTTGTGTAGCGAAAGCTTTTAAAGTTAAAAACACCGATTTTTGATTACAAAGTTTGTGATCAAAAGAACTTCAACACGTTTCGATGAAACCAATAGTAGCTAATTTCAACCTCAACCGTCTTTTCTTCTCCGCTTGCATCATCGCTTCATTTAATACTATACGAATCTTGTAAACCATTCCCTTATCTTCTTGGAACCGATTGAGACGTCATACTTCCAGAGATTTGCGGAAAATCGGCTGATCTATTCGTTTAGCAACGTCTCTATTTTAACGCAAAAGCTTCGTTCGGTTATTGTGTCAAAAGTGCAACGTTGCTAAATCAATCAACGAAGTGTTCGCAAATATCTCTGAAACCATTCACCTACACTGCACAATCGTTATGCTGTTTTAACGAATCTGCAGTCATAAATCAGTAATTACTCACATGACACAAATGAGCCCAGAGTGGATGACACAATTCTGGTTGAGACAGAACCTAGCTGTGTCCTCAACATCTCAAATTGTCGTCAATCACTAACTGTTGTGAAGCATAGGGGCTTTTTAGATACAGCACGCCGTCACGGTTAACGGCATACACAACCAGTTCAGAAGATGGATGAAACCAAGCCCATCAACGTGTACAGACAAGCACAAGTGTTTCAACGGGGCTGTAAAACTTGTTACACACTTTAACCGACAGTGAGCGTCATGTGGGCCGAAAAGCGGGTCATTCTCCACCTACTTCCCGCATCTTATCTGCATATCCATTTTTCGTGTCCGATACACATACGTTGAACTCTGACCCCAAGGTGAGCTGTGTGAAAACTGCTCGAACGGCCACATCACCCCATACACACACACGTACACACGCGACCAAGCAAAGCAACGACAGCTCTGTCCGAAAGTTGAAGCAGTTAGTTCCCTACAACAATTTGAAAAGCACGGAATGAAGACGAAGCCTGGTAGATGCATGCATTTCGTATTGTTGCCGCAGTACCATTCACAACAATTGATATGCATAGAAAAAGCTAACAGTGTGTGTAACCAGACAAGCTTTAGGTGCGGAACGAATGACGTAAGTTCACACCTACGTCCAAGGCAGCTTTAGGCTGACAAATAATTGTTTCACAACACACAAGGCTGGCTTCATCCGGCTTATAGCGACAGCATCAGCAAATCGAAGAAAGCGGGGATTAGGGTGTCGAAACACAAATTTAAACGCTGAGCCCAGCTATATCCGCTGACCAACGGAAGCCGGCGATCTGCGAAAACACGAAATCTGACGAGGGTAGGCAGTCTAAGCTACTTCATGCTGAACCCATCTCGGCACATACGCCTTCATTCGTGAAGCCAGAGTTCTCTTAGTTCTGCCTACGTAACAGTTGCCGCAGTCATATACAAATTGGTGTACACAGTGTGAGTTGCTCCCAAAAGGCTGAGCTTTCTTCGTTGGAGGTATGAGCAAATTTCAATTTCGGTTGATGACGAGAACTAGTGCAGCATATTAACTACTTTGCGTAGCCCAAATTATACCCTTAGCTGCCTTCAGCGTGGCTAAATCAAATGTGAAAGCTAATTCGATATACACTTTCTCCTTGGCTAACATGTGCACCAAGTCCTTTGGTGCAGTCTCATTTAATTGATGCTTTACTTGATTAATCCAAGTCAGATTCACCATTCAGCTTTGCAAACCCGAGAAGAGTTTGGATATGATTCCGATACTTTCTTATATCTTCCCATATGCGAGTGATTAGTCAAAATCCAGCTATAAAGTTTTAAGCAAATTCGGTTCGTTTGAATTTAGCATACGTAACTGAGTCGAAAGAGCAGAAGTATCTAAACCATACGCATTGCAGTCTTGTGCCATATGAGAGACGAAGCGTAAATATGGCTCAGTGGGCTTTACTTCATCCTGCTTTTAAACATTGTGGGCATTTTACAGTATATACAAGCAAGGCGGAACAAGGGTTTAATAAGCGGTTTGCCTTGTGAGATCCTTTACTGGAATTCCCTTACACGATCCACAGTATCAGGATCGGTTTTTGATAGTTTCGCCACAGGTTTTCAACAGCTTTCGAAATACCGCTAACGAATAGAGCCAAGTGGATTTAGCGGTATCTGTAGACGCTGATAATGAGATAATTTTGTATCATTAATATAGTTAAGTGCTACTGGACTGCACAATATGGCTGTTACATTTTATTCGATCAACCTGGTAAACTGGGAGACTAAAAAAGGAACAGTCCATGTTACCAGCAACTAAAAGTAACCCATATTAGTTCCAGAGTAATTTTCAAGTAATTGGCACAATTTATAATGCTTGGTAGAGCTTAATTTGGGTGCACAGCATCGAGCTTATCTAAATGATGCTTACCGCTTCAGCTGTGGGAAGCTGTCGTGTTCCAACTGATGACTTGGTTGCGATAGCATTCTGTACGGAATTTCTGTCATGTTACATCTGTCAACTCGGTGTCCAGTACTTATTAGATGAGCTGGTATTGAACTTAGAATGTTCCGGTAAATTAGGTTGCTAAGGGAATTCGGTTGATGTTCTTTGATTCGCTTTGAAAATTGCATGCTCGTGCAGCCAGTCTGCCAGGCTCCACAGGTTCAGGTACAACGGTAGATCTCCATTAGTTGCGGGTGATAAGGTACTCTGTCTTGGAAACTTGCGACAAGTAATGCCTTGCTCATAACCACTTTTTAGTAGTGTTGTTACGGAAAGCATTTCCTTGCCACCCACATGAAACCCCAACAGTTGGGAAAAACAGCTTTCCCCATGCTTCGCAGGATGAAAAAGCGGCTAAAGTATTTATAGGAATTTTGACGTAAACTTCCCGAACGAACTTTAGTGCAACTAAAATTAAGTTGGCTTTTACGAGCAAAGGGTTAGTTACCACATCATCTCCAGTCAGCGCCGCTGGAGAACTAATAAAGTTTTCTTTTACAACACTATACATTGGCGGGTATACAACACGGGAATAGATCTTAAATTGCAAAATATCTCAACCTATCCCACAGGAAATAGCGACTACTTAACGCCCTTTTAAAGGGAAACAAATGATCCGCTCCAATATCTTTCTGGTAAGGTATACTCCCATATAGAACAAGCTGCCATTGAAAATACGAGCAAGCGCGAAACTAACCAAATTTAAAATGAACTTGGGAGCTTTTCTCACTATGCAGAACATAATGAAAATATGCGGTCTTCAAGTGTCTACAGATGTGTTCCTTTCCTCAAGTCCAAACAATATAGCACCTATAATGCAAGTGTACCACACTCCCTCATATCTTAATCTTGTGCTCGAAAATGCCACACTTGAATTCCCGCTTGTGGGTAGAGAAATACAAAAATGTACAGCTCTTGCTTTATCAATAATTCGTATCTTTTAAGTGGCTATTGTGCTATGGCATCCGGATAATATGCATCACCAAGTGAGTATTGAAGGGACAAGCCAACTCATTGAAAACGTTACCTGTTATTCTAAACTGCTACAATATGTTATCACATCCAATCATGTGGCATCCCATGATGTTGCGAGACTTTCTATTTAGCTACTTATTTCGTTGATATTTCTATCGTCTAATCTAATTATTTTTTCTTATTCTCCTGTCATTCTGTTTATCACGATTGGGCCGATCTCCTGAGCTGATGGTTTGAAACTTCTAAGCAACATGTATACCCATACCAAAATACCCACTGGTGAATATAAAGTGTGCAGAAGTTAGATAAACAGTCCAATCTGAACTGCTGAATTCACAGTTAATGGCATATGACGCCAAACTGTGATCCTGGTCATCAAGCACGCAAAATTAGTATGAATAACGGAAGCGCTGATTGGTTTGAGTCACTAGCTTGCCAGAATAAATCAATTGCTCAAAAGATGAATAAAATCGGTAGTGGCCAGCGTGCTTTTGAACCATACCGATACATGACCTTATGGTGCGTGGAGGTGCGGGTGAACCTTCTCGAGGGTCTACCCCGCATGGAAGCAGGTCACTGGGAGACGGTTCAACGAATGACCGTATTACCTCACTTGTACATTCCTATCCTACTTCATCCTGCATTGTATCTTTTGTGCTCCTGTTTCATGGTTACTTCAACTCTACCTTCCTGCTGTCTTACCCATATTTCCCATTTCTGCATTGCTTAGAGACTAGCCACGCTCTTATTGTGGTACATTTCCTCTAAATCTCTACACCAAGTATCGGATAACTATGGCACACCTTCCCAATCACTCTGTCTTTGTCATCTTCTAGAAGACCACGATGTCTTGAATAAGTCCTGATTTTGCAGTGAATAGACGTTTATTCCTTTGTCCACTTAATTCTCCCTTTTCAACATTACCGTGCAAAATCATGCACACCCTAACTGTCCACCTACAAGTGAAGACTGAAAGGAATGCAACTGAGTTCTCCCAGCTTCCCAACCATCCGGCAGCCCAAAACATAATTTGATTAATTCAACTCCATCCTTAGACGAAGGAACGTCTAGATACCACGCTTTGCCTTAACTAACTACGAGGGGAATATTGTCTTTATTATTCTGATGACGCAAATAGTTTGATGATCACCTGGAGCTACCTTAACGCAACATTTTTCCTTATTTTCGCAACTCCATGACTTGCAATTCACAAATAGCTCCAGCTGTATTACTCCAGTCTCTAAAGTAAGATTGTGTATTGCTTATCGGATTTTGATTATTCACCCTCTGTTTCATCCTTTTCATGCTTTTTCCCGCCCCACAACATCCCACCGCTGCCCTCATGGCACTACCAAGCGGCACCGAAAGCAACCAAATAAGAATGTCCGCGAACCGTTAGCAAACAGTGATAAAAGTTCCAAATAAAAATATTCGCAAAAGTATCCCTATTGTAACCCTGTGAAATCCCAAACCATTGAGAGCCTCGCGTGCCTGAGCATGTTGCAATGTAAATATAAGCCGTCCCATTTTGGGTTCGGTATGTTGGTACTACGAAAATATATACCATATTATTATTTTTAACAGTTTGCACTTTGAAGCTTCAAAGTGCATGCGAACTACTGGGGCCACCCTAGTACAGCTTTACAGGGTTGATTGTGCCGCCCCAACATTGTTGAACGGCAGGACGATGTCGTGTGCGTTGTCAAGATCAACAACCCTTTCCCCAAGCAGCACATCAACTCCTGCATTTTGAGACTCCGTAACGGCGCAATCCATGATGGAGCCTACGAAGAAGTCGAACAGAAATGGAGAGATTGGTCAACCCTGACGAACACCACTGGTCAGAATGATATCAGACAGGTCTCCGTAAACACTCTCGCGGCCTGTCGTGTTTAAGTATAGGGCTGGTAAAATGTGTACATATTTTATGGGAACAAATTTCTGCAAAAGTATTTCGAACAGAATGCATCGATCTGAATCTAAAGAAGTCTTGAAGTTGAAGAACACAGCTATTGTCTGCCTGCGGTGTACCTGGCACAGTTCTTGAACCTGCGGCAGAGTGAACATATGGTCTATACAGCCCCGTCTTAGGCGGATACCTGCTTGCTCTTCCCTAATCCGCGATTCCCGTTCGACAATGAGTCGAAGAACGAGAATTGAGGCCAGTAATTTTGTCACCATCAGCGTTAGGCTCATATCCCTGTGGTTAGCACAGTCGGTGTAACTGCCCTTCTTGTATATTGTCACTATAGTCGATTCACACCCTTCACTTCTACTGAGTCAGCAGATACGCGTGAATCTGTCGGTGGCGTTCGACTCCGGCTGATGTGAAGTCTATTGAGCAGCAGCTAAGTGAATTGAATCGTTTCACCCTACGGCCCTATTACGAAGCATGGTTGCCATTCAGCTATGCGCTTCAGTAAGATGTGCTTTCATGAATAGTGTAGCAAGTAAACTGACTGCTACGATTCGTCGTATCAAGCTTACAATAACGCAGAAAAGAAATCCTAAAGTACGGATTGCACCCACAGAATCTGAACCACTGCACAAATGATTTAGATAGTGTGGTTCGTTATGTCTTAAAATGACAGCCATTACAGTGAGTTGCGACAGTCGTGTGAAGAGCATATAGTTTATTTTCGGGAATTAGATGATTATATATTTATGTCGACACTAATGGTAAGATATGTTGGATTTCTGTATAGATTGTTATGCACTATGGTGCAATACGGGTAATTAAAGCAATTTTCTTGCGTCAACTAAGCAAGGAACAATATTTCAACAGAAAACTCTGAGTTCAGATACATCGCTTCTTTCAACCAGTTATTTGCAGACAATACGTAGGGCTAGTAAGTTACACACAATGATAAAGCAATTCGTTGAATTGCCAGGTTTAACTAAAGACAATCGCTAACCTCATTATGGCAAGGCAAACGTAGTCACAAAATCCATCTGCTTGCATACACTAGGCTTCAGCCGATGAATTGCTGTATTATCTGCAGACTGAAGCAGACGAGCAGTGTGCCGATTGACAATGGTCCTGAACGGTTGCTACCGATTTCGTCACATACGGCGATGGAAACTTTCCCCTTGATAGGTCTAGCAGGCAGTGTAGAGTCGTTTACCACCAGCTTAGATGGAATATGATTTGAAATCTTCATGGGCAGCCTCCTCACATTTCGGCCTACGTAAGTGAAACCTACTAATTACGCTGGATGCAACTAACGGATAAGAAGATTCGAAATGTCTAAATTCGTTATATTATTGACATTTCCTTCTTATAGTTTTGAATTTTGTGTATCGAAATTCCTGTCTGAAATTATCTTACTGTACTACTGGTGCAAGTAGAATTGGAGTTGGTGGAACTGGTTTAAACTGTGAACAGTAACATACAAGTCTATAGACACAGGCAGCAATCTATATTTATCTAATATTAAATCACAGTGAATGCGTGAATTCATGCGTATCGCTACAACGGAAAAGCCCCTGAGAACACGCAAGTGACAACATTTATCACAGCTTAGCTCACTCCAATGAACACCGTAGCAGTTAGCTTCCACCACCGGAACGCCCGGGAGATTTATTTAATTCTATGGTGTTCTTTGTTACTTAGTACGGATAGATTTTTCCGCTCGTCTGTAGAAATCAGTTAGAGGAATCGCTTAGAAGGGAAACAAAAGATTAGTTATCTGCAAAAGTCTATAAGATCGAGAAATGCAGTCTCAACATGTGGCGAACTTTTTACAGAGGGGGTAGAAAATTTATTATAGTTTAGTGTAGATGGAGTATGAATAAAATATGAGGGATTTTTGATTAGGTGACTGAAATTTCCACCCGCCAACTGATGTGAACTCTTAAAATGGTGTTTATGATGAAGGGCACAGTACAGGTGGCAGTTCCGGATTTGCCTGTCACTGCTGCCGCAATAAGACAACCACAGCACGCCTGCGCGTACTGAGGTACCATGGATGGCTTGCGCTGTACAATCAACAGCTCCATCCGCACACCCCATATCCACTGTAAACCCGAAGGAATAAGACTAAGAGGTTTGTAGATGGGAGCCAAGTTTCATCAACGAAGCCGGGCCACACTCCTTAAACATACAGAGCAACAGTATTCCTGTTCATTTAATTTAGAATATGTGGTGGTAATATCAGATCAGAATGAGCGAGCCAGAAAGCCAATGGGATGCGAGCAAGACGTATTTCATTACTGGACTCAGATAAGCCGATATTCCTGGGAGTAATTCATCATTAGTTTAACTGAAGCAAAGGAAGAACCTCATCAACTCGAAAGGGGCGGTTACTTATGGACTTGAACCTGGAATTTATATCGAGAATTCTAGGTTGTTAAACATGCTGTAATTTACGCTGAACTGTCTTTGCCTAGTAAACGCTTGTCCCTGAAGGACTGCGTTTTACAACGTGGTGTCAGAGAAAACAAAGACGAACACCACCGGCGCAACGCGGATGCAGTTTGGATCACTAGCGTCTATTCAGATGTCTGCCCCAGTGAACATGGATGGACGGAACTTGGCGAGTAATTGGCGTCTATGGAAGAGCAGGTGGGAGGATTTCTGCACATTAGTACGTTTGGACGAACAACCGATGGTGTATCGCTTGGCCATGTTTCGACACAGCCGGGGATGACGCGCGCTGTGTTCTAGAGACATTGCACTACGACAAAGACGAAGACCCAGCAATTTGGAGACGGTGATTGGAAAGTTCAGTAAATGTTGTGAAGGTCGAACCAACAAGACCTAACAGCGCTATCTTTTCTTTTCGCGTAACAGAGGCCCATTGAACCAGTCGAGGCGTACATCACTGAAATGAATATTTTTGCCCGATCCTATGATTCCTGTTTGGGCGACAGTCACATGCACGATCGGATCGTTCTACGAATTAATGATGCAATTACGACAAAGCGGCTTATGCGACAACGCAACTTATCAATCCAGCAGTGAAACAACATCTTCAACTGTGAGTCCTCAACCACTTATCAATGCCAAGAAATGAAGCTCACAACGGATGCAGAATTATGTGCCGTTTCCGGAAAAGAAGCAGCGAATGCTAATAACGTGAGACAGGAGATATGCAAATTTCGGACCACGCGACATCCGAGCACCCGGGAACAGTGTCCTGCATGGGGACGAAAACACACCAGAAGTGGAAAGATGAACCACTTTGCTCGTTGCTGCCAATCAACCAATGTGAGTGCGGTTGTTCGTGACAAGTCCCCCGCAGATGCAGAAAATGCAATTGGCAACGTGTCTCGGGGAGTACCGCAAAAATGTGTCTACGCAAGTCTTTTGATCGAAAGCAAAGCTGTACGATTCCAGTTAGACACAGGTGCTAATATCAGCATTCTGCCAAGGAAGCACTGTCCCGGAGTGTGCATTCGCTCCAATAGAGGTTGCCTGCGCATGTGGAATGCTTCCAGACTTCATCCGAATGGCTCAGCCACAATCGAATTGCTTAACCCAAGAGATGGAGCATCACATCGACTAGAGTTTATACTCGTGGAGGAGGATTTCACGCCAATTATTGGCATTAATTCGATGCAGTCTCTCGGTTTTGTTGTCTTTAACCATGAACGTTTAGTGTATGTTTGCCAGGGAGACAGGGATATTAGTGACCAGTATCCGTCTATGTTTAGCCCATGTTTGGGGACGTTTGAGCGAACCGCTCATTTGACCTTAGATCCATTAATAAGAGCGACAGCGCTACCGGCTAGAAGAGTTCCGTTTGCCCTGCGTGACAGGTTCTACGGTGAATTGAGCAAACTAGTGTGAGAAGGTGTGACTACCAAACTCGACGAACTAAACGACTGGGTTAGTCAGGTCGCAATCATTACGAAGAAGATGGGTGAACTGCGTGTGTGTATTGACCCAAAACCCTTAAGTGACGCATTGCCTAGAGAGCATTATGCGCTACCTATCCTAGAAGGCATTTTGCCGCGTTTGACTCAAGCCAAGTGTTTCACGAAAGCAAACTTCTCTTCGGCATTCTAGCACATAGTTTTAGATGATGAATCCAGTTTTGTTACTACCTTTACAACACCGTTCAGGCGTTATCATTGGCTGCGTTTACCGTACAGCTTGAAAGCTTCGAGTGAAATTTTTCAATAGCGGTTGGTGCAAGCGATAGACGGTTTAGATGGTGTAACATGCGTGGCAGATGATGTTTTGATCTATGGCTCGACAGAAGAAGAACATGACGCCAATCTGCACCGTTTTTTATAGTGTTGTGTGCAAAAGAACGTCAAGCTGCAACTTGAAGAATATTGAACTTCGGAAAGACGAGTTGCTTTTCCATAGGTATTTGCTAACAATCCAAGGGGTCAGGGTCGATTCAGGAAATATTAAGGCAATTCGAGAGATGCTGCCTCCTAATGAGGTAAAGAGAATCCATCGCTTAAACGGTATGGTGAATTACTTGAGCCGTTTTATGCCAAGGCTCGCTGATATCATGACGCCAACCAGGAAGTTACCACGCAAAGGAGTGAAGTAGAGTTGGCGAAAAGTACAGGAAACCGCATCCACAACTATTAAGCGCTTTATTGGGGACGCGCCGGTACTCGGGTACTACGATCCAGTGCAGCCTTTGGAGGTACTGTTTGACAGTGACCAAGACGAAATAGGTGTTGTTCTCTTAGAGAATGGAAGACTTTAGGATTTCCGCAGTCTAGTACTCACCATGGCTGAGCAGTACTATGCGCAGATAGAGAAGGAGATGCATGCGGTAGCCTATGCCATAAAGCAATTCGACGATAACACTTTCGGAAGAAAGAGAACATTGTATACCGACCATAAACCGATTGTGTCAATAGCCAGGAAACCGCTGCACGTCGTTCCTCGTCGCCTTCAGCGAACGCTTATCCGGCTTCAAACGTACAGCGTGGATATTGTGTATATTTCTGGTGCACAGACGTTCAACGCGGATACGCTGTCAAAAGGTTATCTGCCGGTACCCGAGAATAATCCGGAAGAGGTCGAAGCAGTGTACTTAGTACAGCACCTGGCAGTGACAGAAGGTCGCCTAAAGGAGATAAGGCGCCACACAGAGAAAAATGCAACGCTTTCAGCCTTGTGAGACCTTATTCTAAATGGGTGACTAGAGACAAAGCAGCAGCTGCCAAAGTAACTAACACCCTACTTCAATTTTCGGGATGTGCACTCTGTCAATGATGATTTGCTGTTCAAGGCAAACCATATTCTGATTCCTTTATCGTTCCGAGGAGAAATGCTGAAATACGTTTATCGCCCTCACCTTAGTGTCAACTATACCATTAACCGAACAAGAGAATTGATCTTTTGTCCAGGAATGACGGGTCAAATAAAAGTTAATGTCTCGAACTGTGAGTCATGCCTTTCACACAAAATCCGGCAGAGGAGGGCGCCAATGATGCGGCATGATGTCCCCGACCGACCGTGACAGAAGGTAAAGGTGGAGTTATTCAGTGATAACGGGAAAGCTTACTCCCGTTGGATGATTATAGTGATTATTTTGTAATCCATCTACTCAGCACTAGGACGGTAGAGGCAGTAATAAACAAGCTCAGATGTCAGTTCGCGCGGCACGGTATAATGGAGGAGCTGGGCTCCGACAATGGGTCCCAGTTTACCAGCGGGTGCGTTCCAGACGTTCGAAACCGAGTGGGATTTTATTCGCCAGCAAACCAGCGCATATCACACTCAATGGAATGGAATGGCGGAGTCTACAGTGAAGCAGGTCAAGCGACTGTTATCAAACGCTAGAGCAACTGACGAGGACCCGTACCTCATGCTACTGCAGAATCGCCACACTCCTTCAACGAATATCGGTTTGATCCCGGTGCAGCTGCTTTACAGCCGAAGGAAAACAACGCTGATGCCGGCATCCACCATACTTTCGCGCCCAAATTCGCCACAGCACAAATGATTACAGAACATTCTGAGACGACGATTGACTACTCAGAAATGATACTATGACCGCGGTGCACGGGTACTACCTGAGCTAACAGTGGGGAAGGAAGTGTGTATTCAAGCATTACGCGATAGTTAAGTGGTGGAAGAAAGGTGTGGTGACTATGCTGGTCGGTGCCAGGTCATAGGAACTAAACGTTGGAGGGAAAACTTTCAGAAGCAATCGAGTGCATTTGAGACGACACCGGAGACAACAATGTGGATAGGGAGTTGAGTGGCAGATGGCGTGGGGCAAGAAGACCAGGCCGCAGAATCAACGATGACGACGCGGAGTGGCAAGGTGTACGGGGTGGATAGCAATATGGAGGCGCAACGAAATGAAAATTGGAGGATGTGATGATAGTATCAGATAAGAGTGAGTAGATGGACCAATCGAGCGAGCCAGAAAGCCAATGGGGAGCGGGCGTGACGGATTCGATTACTAGACTCGGATTGGCCGATATTCGTTTGAGTAATTCATCGTATGTTTAACTGAAGCAAAGAAGGAGACTCGTCGACTCAGAATGATCGTTAGTTATGGATTTGAACCTGCGATGTATATCAAGGACTTTAGCTTGCTAAACATGCTGTAATTTGCACTGAGCTGTCTTTGCTGAAAAAACGCTTGTCCCTGAAGTAGTTGGTTTTGCAACAGAATCCACAATACCATATCTATGTCGTAGTCCGCTGCCCACAGGATGGAACCACTCTTCGAACGCAGCACGCCACAAGGACTGTGCATTCCATCAACACAAACAACGGCCAACTGTCTCCTGGTGACACTCAGCGATTTAGCGATTTTTGTGCACGTAGGCACGTTGTTATCATCTGCGTCAAGCGCAGCCGTACCGGGGATATCAAACAACCGACATAAAATTGGAGGAATATAAACACGCAAACTTGGCAAGAAGTATGTATCAGAATAATCAGGCTGTGCAAAGCAAATAAAGTGGAAGAATTTGTATCCAGACTAGAAGATCTTGTTTAGGTGAAAGTTTACGTAGCCCAATATCGGTGAAGAGCATGTCGCACGCAAGATCAACCTCATACACGAGGTAGAACAAAGTGATCATGGAAATAATGGGCAAGTCACTGCGTCGTTTCGACCGGAGGTGAATATCTGTGCTCTGAGTTTACCGAAAACCGGCAGCGTAGGGTAACAAAAACAATTATTGACGGATAAGTCTAATTATCCTAGCAACAAGGGAATACCCCGAAGGCTTAGTATCCTAAATGAACCAGATGAAAGCAAGCGTTATTTATGGAATGTTTGTAGCGTAATTTTATTCCGATGAGTTGGATTTTAAAATTCTGCCTATAACGGAACAAAGTTTTGTGCCCACTTGTCCACTCCCCTTAGATGAATAAATAGAAAGTATTGTGTATGAAAGATCAACGCGCACGACAGAGCATACCTAGACTTTTAGGTCAGCATTTAAGGGAAGTGAATAATTCCTATATTTTATTCGACCTAATACATCAAACAAATCTGATGTTATTACTTGCGCCCCGAGCTTCAGTCAAACATTGGGACAAGCAAACACTGAGTGTTGCAAATTTATGCACATGGAGGAAGACACACTTCATTACTGATATAGCATCTACACTTAGTAGTTATTTCTTCATGGAAATGCTGTCATTCGTGTTTCTGCATTTACAATAGTGCACAATGATTCCGCGAACTTTACTTGCATGTTAATCACAACAGAATTCGATAATGACAATTCGATTCACTTTTATCTTCCTACCATTTAACCATAAGGGGACACAGTAAAAAACACAATCTTCCGGTAAATTGTACTGGATACATATAATTAGACTAGGTTTTCGTCTGAACTAAGCAACGAAGAATTCGATCCCTTATATAACTGAATGTGAATCCTGACATCTGCCTCATGACACAAAATGCCGACGAAGTCACCTAAGGTGAGACCTCCCGAAGGTCAGGTGGATCCCTGAAGGTATGCTACCGTTTGTCAACTGATGGAAATAGTATGTAAGAATGACTGTTTCATAAACAAAAGAACTAGACGTTGTGCACGACAGATGGTCTTAGAAATTGTTTGTCATGCATTACTAACAAAACCCCCGCCGCCTGCGTTGGAAACGAGTTTTGTTATAATGGTAATATCCGCTCCGCTATGGGGATGTTTCACAAAAGAATAATTAGATGTGCATGTGCGTTTGAGCAAACATCTGCTAATCTAGTCGGCGTCTCATTGCACTAACCAACATGTAGCGGATTTGCATGGAATTCTCCTGTTTGTCGACGGAATAGAAATGGGATGTCCTTATATGCGGAAATTGGATTGGGTTCCGTTAGAGACAGGTGGCTCATTTGCGCTAGCATAGAAACCATTTTACCAAGCTGAGACCCTTAAAGTATTGACTCTTGAGTGGATATTACATGGGTAACGTGATTGCAAACTAATTCAGCAAGAGCAATAGCGGAGACAATCGCCTCTATATTATAACACATTCCATTGGCTTCTATAGGGTGGTACTCTGGCTTTTACCTACTACATACTGGATATTTAATGTCATTTAAGGATGTGTAATGTGGTGGCGGATCTCACGGTTAAGTAAACAAATAGTACACATAGTGATGCATACAGTGTCTATAATTTGCGCTTCTAATAAAACCCGAGTCCACAGGGAACCAGTTAAAGCACGGACGAATTCACAATAAGACTTCCAGTTTACCGTGAACTCACTGATAGCACATGATGTGTTAACTGTTCCACACCACTATATTCGCAATAATACTTCGTAGGTGCGAGGACAGATGCCAAAGGCCCCCGCCCTGCCCGCTGTATGAACAGATAAGAAAGAACTCTCGAGGGGTATTTGCTGATCATAGAAGCATGTAGGAAGTTGACTTCCCGCTTTAAACATAGCAGTTATCTCGGTAGACATTGATGTAACTGCCTATTATGCGAAAGATGTAATAAAGTTTCTGATCAATTGCCACCCATTGGATTTGGTCTAACTACTTAGGCACTACGATTCTGACAACACGAATTGGTGTAGATTACATTTAAGAATTGGCTTTGGATAAAAATCGTAACATAGTGTGCTGCGATAAGCCATATCCTAACATATGATATCTCCGAGCTTCTTATTCTAGTAGGGGTTTGGCGCAGGATCAACTGATTAGACTGCCAGAATGCTTGGGATTATGTGACACCTCTCCGGTGGTTAAATTTTCAAGCGTATATCATCTAAAGTGGATAATCGCGAATAATTGGGTCAACGTAGCGGGATCATTCTAGAGTTAAGCATCTTTCATAAATTACCGGATGAACAAATAAAACCTCACGTTTTTCTGCAAGTCAGCTGGAATATTCTTTTCTTTTTAAGCTCGGGAACGAATCAGAGACTTTATCAGATACGCTTTCAGCTGAGATCTGCTGCTTTCGCTTCACGGAATCCACTTGACGCTTGACTCATTCTACAGGGAAGCGACTATGTTCGAAGAACTGATTGAACCACACGTCGTCTTATATTTTGCTACCTTTTGTTACATTGTTTGAAAGTGCAAACCCACGTGAGAATCGCATTTCTCTTCCAAAGCCATCAATCTCATGGCCACCTTCATCAACGTGTTCCTGATCCCTCTTTCAAGCGGCACAATTCCGTAGCTCCAGGTGTACCAAGCGTTGGTCCTCATTAACTGAACGACGTACTAACCAAAGACCTGTCCGAGGTATGTACCCATTAGGAAAACGATTCCACTGCCCATCGATGATTTATTTGACAATTTGACCTCATTCACAGTTCCTGCACTTTAGTCCCTTCCTATCGCAGTAGATGCACACAACAGCAATTGGCAGTTGACGGGCCATCTTGGAATACTGCTCCGTCACTCCTGGTATGCGAGAACTCTAAATGGACGTTCGACTGGTGGACGTGAATTTGGAAACGAATCCCCTCTCGCGACTGGTGACATTACCGGAATTTGGCCTTGAAAAATAGCGGCCGAAGTCAGCTAAGTGCGTGAACCACGTGGGTGACTGAATGACTGTGGCTAGGATTGGAGCTTTGATTTAGAAACCAGTGTTAGTACTTTATCGCAAGTGCACTTTCCTCGAAGCAATAGTTTTGTAGAAAACTGATAAGCTGAAATCCGTTTATTCAACAAAGTTGAAACGGGTACTAACTACATGAAATCTGGTTGCTACTCTGTGCTGCTAGGCGTCGGGTGTAGGAAGTCCGCGGAGCGTTAAAGTCCGGTTTTCTTTGAATATTGAGACTTCAACGCAACGGCCTATTAAATGCTCTCAGAAGCATGTGGTGGTAAATGGTCCTTAGGCGCGAGTGTTTCTGTTTGTAGTATATTGTTCTTAGTAGCTACGAATTGTGCAAAATATGATGAGGAAGTCAGGTGATAATTACAATGGTAGACCTACGTCGAATCGAAGTATGTTACGCCATACGTATGAAAGTAGATTGCTACTACGAGTTATTAAATATGACTTTAAGCACTGTCCGGGCAGTAAACTCTGGGGTAGAAATTTTCAAAGTAATGTATTTTAATTGTGGTTATTAAAAGTGAAATAGCTTATCGGGCTGCTCTCACGATTAAACTTGCAAGAGACTAGTAGCAAGCATGAAGAGCTACGCGTAACAGTAAAGATGGCTGTCTGCCTGAGCAGATGTGGTGAATTACTGCCTGTAACATTAAGCTACAATTACCGCTACGACCACCTTGTTATCAGTACACAGACCAAGCTGATTTCAATGTCATGTTAATTTGCAGCCAAGTATGGCAATTTCCTCGCTTGGTGAGGGGGCTACCCTGTCCTCTACACTACAGTAACCTGCAAGTAAGTGAACAGTGAGGAGCGCTACGCCACATCTTAGGCACGATGGTCGTTCCATACGTAAATGCAGAAGACGCATAATGTGTGAGGACGCCATCATTTCGTACATTATTATCTATCACAAAAACAAACAAGCTTTGAGCATAAACAAATGGTGATCATAGACAGCAGAACTTATGGACTACAACGGTAGGCTTAGAGCTACTGTCAGCTGTTGATGAATGTACAGCCGTAGGCGTTCGCGATCGATGACGATAGCCTTCAACAGCCTAGGGATCTGGTACCGCTAATCACGCATTAGGACTATGAACAACTCATCACGATCGACCCGGTGACCAGTAGTCAGCAAGGACCTAGTGGCTGCTGTGACTGTGGAAACAGCTACGTCGGTCGCACTGTCAAAAGCAATGAACACACCCCAAAGTTGTTATGCAGCCGGACGTGGTCTGTGACGACGAAATCAGATGACTTTGGAATTATAAAGGGAAATGCGTGTTTCAGCTTGCTCAAAGGTGGTCGTTACCTTCCCCCCATAGCTAAGCGCTCTCAGCCACAGACCGGCAACAGGAAAGTTGCAGGTTCGAACTCCCTAGGGGTCCGACGGAATGCGCAGTCAACACTATTCTAGAAAGGATGAGATGACCGCGCGACGCTTTCCGGGGCATATGCAGAATGTTTGGCTAATAGATGAGATGAATTGTTGCCTATACTAGGGAGTATGCTGTCCTCTGAACAGCAGTAACATGAAAGTAAGTGGATAAAGATTGGCGCTATATCACACTTAGTAACTTATTCATGGTGATTGTTGCCGTCCCCCGTAGCTCAGTGGTCTCAAGCACGGACTGGAAACGGTTGATTGGCGGGTTTGAGCCCCTAACAGGGTCCGATGGAATGCGCAGTGCTGACGATTCCCGTGTGGATGAAACTCGCGTACAATGCATTTTCGGGCGTTTGGTGGTTGCTTGAGTAAGCGTAGATGAATTTCTATCTATTACAAGTTTATTGGCATAATAATAAATGTTTGGTTGGAAGATTGTGAGGTCCACCGTTTACACAAATGTATAAGCATAAACGGTTTTCAGTTCGTAATAGTCCTAAGCGAACATATTTTCTTAGTAGCTGGAAACAGGGCTATCGGCTGCGTATAGGATCAATAATTCATTTAGGAGTAATGATCGATGTGGTGCTTCAAATTTAATTCATTACGGAAATTGTAACTATCAAATCATTGGTAACCACAAGCTTCCCTGGAATAGATAAAGAAGGCAAGGCAAATTTCGAGACGATGGTTGTCATTTTCTTAGACTACAGGTTATTTTTACGGTGGAATACGCACAAATATGCGAACAACTATCTCATGCTATTCCAAAAATCTCAGGAACTATGCTTCAACGTGTGAGTAACAATGGAAATGAGTATCGGAAGAAATGTTAAATATCGCACCACGGTCTTATGCCCTGTCATAGTAGGATATTTTTAGGCAAATCACAAGCGCTTAATCCACATCAGCTTCTTTAGAATTGGTGCTTTTCGACAGCTGTTCATCTTGCTGCGATGATAAACGCATAATGCTGGCAGAAGGCGTGAGGCCTACACCTGAAATCCTTGGAGCAAGCACGAATATGCTTCAGTTAAAAAGTCATAACGAAGGGGGGAACCAAGAACTAAAGGGCCTGTTTCATCTCACTTCGTAACTGAGCCTCAAATCCTCTGAGTTTCATAGTGAACAATATTGACGAGTGCGTGGCGGTATACTAATGACATATAAGATCCTGAGGAATCCCAATGATGCTGGTTGTCACCTACTGAAATCAAATCATAATACAACTCTGAGAAGTCGTTAGATGAAGCTGACCACATAGTACAGCCGGTTGGAATGCCGCCACAACCTTCTTCCACTCCCTGTGTGCCAAATTTGGAATGCCTTCCCTATTTACGTTTTTCTTCCCCACACTAACAGTATCCAAAAGAAGTCTTGACGACCCACTGGTCTATTCACAGCGCGCTACATAGGCCTTTATGACTGGAGGCCATGTGACAGAATCAGTGTTCTCAGTTTTACTTCCTGCAGTTCTTTAAATAAGCGGTGAAACGTAATTTACTGGTCACGTGAATCCAAGGAAGCTGTACAGTACTGAGGGTTTCCACTTATCTTTATCTCAGAGCATTTCATATTGTTTTGTGTGCTTACATACAAGTTCCATTTCACATAATCCGCAGGCACTTAAACTGATGGTTCGCAGATCTTTTGATTTTGTAGTTTTCTCCCCAAAGGGATTACTCTGGCACTTGTCGATTACACTTGCTAGAGCGTTGCCTATTTTCATTGCAATAATACGCTTTGTTTTACGTTGAGACTTGCACCCAGATTGTTTCAGCTTGGGTACGCTGGACGTAGTGTCCTGTGACCCAACAGACATGCAATTTTCAATGAGCATACAAATAGTTCGATCCTCTTGTTAACACTTAACTACCTTGCCAGCGTCCAGCCACACCGGACATGTTCATCTCGCGTGAGAATCGAGAAGAAAGTTAACATCAAACCACTGCAGTTAAACTAATCTTCATTGCGATTATTGTGCTTGGTGGCTGCCTACTTATCGCATTATTATATAATAACTTTGAAGGTCATTTCCATTGGTACACTTTGCGTGAAACTGGCCAGACGACTTTGCAAAGCACATATAGCATCGGTTGTTGCCAGAGTAAATAACAATCAGGCTGCTTTCGGTTATCTGTCCTGTCAAGCACTGTAACATTTTGACTAGATGATAGCTGTAACATTATTCATTTGCCTGTATAGTACATCCGCGTGCAAAATGCGCAGCACATTACTTGGGTTGAATGAAAAGGTTCGGGCCTCTCGCAGAAATCAACTATATACGCAAACCGAGCGTGTTTTACTTTCTGCCGAGTTTCTTTATTCATGCCAAACAACTTCATATGTCGCCATCTTTCGTTGTCATTTTAGTAGATGTTTGAAGTGAACAACGTCTGCAATTTTATGCAAATGGAGAAATTAGGGCATGGTGCAGTGATCAAATACTTCTATCTCAAAAATATTTCACCATCTAAGACCCACCAAGAGATGCTCACTATGTTGCATGACATTGCCCTTTCATATGCCTGTTAAAGGTTTGGTGCAAGGATTCAAGCGCGGCAGTGAGATTATTGAAGATAAGCTTAGGTCAGGGATACCAACAATCAACATCACCAGAGAAAATACTGACCTAGTAATGGAGATACCCATGCAAGATCATGTAGCAGAGAGGCTGTGCGCTTCCCCTGAGTGAGCAGATGCTATTCGGACGAAGAAATTGGGATACTCAACAGTTTCTGCCGGATGGTTGCCACGTCTTTTGACACCTGAAAAGAAGATCATGCGATGGAATATGTCAAAGGACAATTTGGCACTGTTAAGCGGCTTCCCATGATTTTCTTGCACCATTCCCACAATGGATGCATGCTGGATTCACCACTGTCAACCCGAAAAGAACACACAATCAAAGCAATGGAACATTGAATCATCCCGTATGTCAAAGTAGGCCAAGCTTACGCCGTTAGCTGGCCTGATGCTAGTATCAATATTTTGGGATTCCAAGGATGTGTTGGTGATGGATTTCCTTGAAAGATATCATAGCACTATCGGAAATATTACTGAGAGCTTCGAAAATGTTTCAGATAAAAGGTTCACGAAAAGAGGCCAGGAATGTTGAGGACATGAGTACCTTACCACAAAGACAACGACAATGCCACAGACCACACCTCTTCCATTGCTCAGGAGACAAACATTATTGTGCCGTCCACCTGCTTCCTCACCTACCTTTTTCACCAGATCTGGCTCCGTCTGATCCACTTATCTCAAAATTTGAAAAAAACATTTCGCTGGCAAACATTTGCTCCATGACCGACGTCATTGAAACTGAAGAAGCGATTTTAGAGTCGAAATCTGAATTTTTATTACTGGGATAAAGGCGCTTCAGCACTACTGAGCAAGTGTATCGCACATGGGGGAGATTCTGTTGAGAAAGAAACGCATCGAATACATTGTATCTCGTTCGGGTCTTCTGAGACTTAAAAATTTTGATTTACCCATGTATTTGACAATGGAAATCACAAAAATTACGGAACCGCCACATTAAGTGGCCTCGCTTTCTGTTGCCCATGGTGATTAGCTCAATCAACATTCAGTTGCACCTGACAATCACGCTGTGTGCTTGAACGAAACAATCAAACAAGCCGAGTGCCGATTTAAAGGGAAATTCGGAGCAAACCAAATTTACCATGTAAATTTTTCATTGTAAGCCATAGTCATTTACAGTCTCCGAAGATTTGCTTAAGAAACCGTTGCCTAATCGCTTTTGCCATCACTAGGCAATAACAATAGTTTCCCGCAGAAATGTTCGCTAATTATTCTTGTGTATGTCAGACGGGGCATGTTATTTCGTTATTTATTTTCTCCTAACGGATGATGCTAGTTCAGTGTTGAACCCCATTTCAAGGAAAACGGTAACAAATCCATCAAGACGACGAATCTCTTAGTTTGAAAACAACTACCCAAATAAAATATTAGACACAGAGAACTGTTCTCTGTCTCTATGTATTCCCTCCAGCAGTAAGTCTCCGTCCGCCACACAATGATCACGCTGGAAACTTTGTCAAAATTTATGGAGTCATAAGATCTTCCGTTTCTTCTCAAGTGAACTGCTAACACAATCGTTTCCATTTACCCTCACCCACTTTCCAAAATCTAATGAACTTATTGTTACAGATTGCGTCAGTTTACCGAAATCATCACTTGCATCGATTATGGACCGGACATCTGATTGTAGATTGTCACTTCCATGATTCGCGTGTCCACTGCGCTAGCTACTTTTATCCCACGACAATGTCACCTTTGCGTTTTCCGTATCCTGATCTAGTGAGAACTATGTGGTATTTGAAAGAGTTCGTCGCTTCGGATATGCGCAGCCACACCTCGCTAGCTCACTTACGTTTTAGAGTGGATAGTTGCGTGTGGATTTTGCTTGTGTAGCTATTGAGGTATTGATCATGGTCTCTTGAATAATGAAATTACATTTTTGTGTTAACTATTGTGATTCAAACGGTCTGTTCAAAGAAATGATTCAGTACTGTAGTGGCTTCATTTGATGAGATTATGCAACAGTCGATATACTTTTAATGCCTTGGATAGAGCTACTGTGTAAATCTTTTCCACTGGAACGACAAGGAACAGGTTCTAAAGAAAATTGATCTGGTATATGCCACACGGTGTAAAATGCTCAACAGTATCTGGCTTTGACCATGGTTATTCTAGTGGATTACAGCAAAATATTGATTTATAAAACTTGGCAAACGGTGATTGGGGCCGACTCCTCCTGACCGTCACGTTTGTAGCCACTATAACTGTAGGGTTCCTAGAGGCCAGTTACACCGGTGTGGGCAATCCATGTCTTTTCATACCGAGATGATTTGTATTTTATTCGCTACGTGTACCAGCTTTGCTAAAAACCCTAGTTTATAGGTTAACCAAAAACTATGTAACCTTTAAAATACTGGGTACTTTGAGATTTTCTTGCAAATTTTGACGTGGACACTGTTGTAACGTGGCGGTAGTTGAGCCCGAAACAAAATCTGCTGCAACGCACACCAACACAAGTTCCAAGAACGTTGGCATTTCATGCACAAACCAACACAGTCTGGGATTTATTGGAAGAGGTTATTTTGCAGCCGTTATTCAATTTTATAATTGTTTTCATGTTTTCATACACGTGCTGATCAATATTTCAGTCATGTTAGTTATGTGTGTAAGACTCGTCCATCATCAGATCAGTGGAATTTGTCACCATGACCGTTGAACGTTTCATGAGGTATCTAACCATACCGTCCGGAATGGACTAATCCGGTTTAACTATGATCGCATCGAAATTACGTCTCGTGCGCTAATGTGCGCAAGTGCAGGTAGCTCACGTGAGCAGTCTCGCTGTGTTTTACGTCATTTCCTCGATTTCTCAAACATCATCTACAGAATCTCCTCATCCCCTAATGATATATTTATTCTATTTGCTGGAAATCGAGTTTGGTATAACTCACAGCGCGTTCTCTTTCCCCTGGCCTTTTACTTTTAGGTTTAAATCCTTTCGTTAAGTCGTCTTAATTTGATTATTGGATTTAGATCTTACCACGGATCAGGTTGCGGCACCGACCAAGTCTTCTGGAGAACCAACTCGGTCTCGTTATTACTCAAAAGAGGTTGGCGCACGAACCACAGTAGCTTGAGACAACACCTGGTGAGGAAACGCAGTTCGGGTGGAACAAATTGAGCAGGTGTGCATGCAACAAGCATAGAGAGTTTGGGTTATACGCCCCAACAGGGAGGGGTTTGATGACCTCGTCCAGCGCAGTGACCCTGCAGACGATTAGTGTCCCGAGACAAGGGTATGTCAAAGAAAGAGAGGAACCGACTGAGCGTCAAATTGAATTATAAACCCATTTACAAATTCAGGGTGATGAAAGGTAGCAAGCGGGGCAATTCGAGTTAACCCCACTTACTTAAATGAAGCACTCATCCCGAGGGGATTAATGGAGCCTGCCTCTTCTGTGTGGTTTGTTGTCATTGTGTGTTATAATTTGATGGATCTAACAGGACTAGACTGCGTTAGAGCGTGACACTCAGTCTTCAGTCTTTCGGACAAATTTGGAGGAAAGTATCCACACTTCTCTGTTTGCAAAGGCTTTTGAGTTCCGAACATTTGTCCACAACTGCTGTGCAGACAGAAATCGGACGTGAAACACGAATTCTGTCTGTGCTCCACGCGCAAATTTAGGGCGGTACAAGACCGACCTCCATCTACTTAAGCATCGCCCCATTCTGCTCTTCATTGTATGAGACCCAGTTTTAACACGAATAAGTTACTCGTTCTGAGGCCATATGAGATTGGATTAAATGTTCTGTACAATTGACTGCCATTATACCTGCAGCACGCTTGCTTCATCCACGTGTCAAAATACTGTGTCCTCCTTATCACCATACCTCAAAACCTAACATGAGAATTTTCTGGAAACACGTAATTTATTTTATGATTTCTAATATGCAAATCAGAGAAAGGTTTTTGGATGATGCTTTTATTTCTACATACTCTTCGGCCACGTACATACAATTAACAACCGATTCAAAACAAAGCCACCTGTAATCGACTGGGTGTCAACTGTTTTCCGCTTGATGCGTTCACGTTACCAATCTAGGGTTAGCGTAACAGTCGGTTGTTGTTTTAACACGGTATGTTGAGTGATATCGATCGAGGAACAACTTTAGTTAACTATTTTGGAAGTGAAGTGCACATGGCAACTGTGCAGTACTCCATCTAATGAGCAGTTCAACCGATGTTGAATTGACGCTTCTTCTATCCATAAAATTGAGAAATTGGTTGGATTGCCTGAACTATTTTACTGCAGAGAATGCTGTGTGTCGGTTGGCTTGATGTTGGGCAGGCCGGTTCTTTACGCGGAAACTTCTGCCTACCGAGATTTGATCACATACGAGAGGAAGCGTGCGTCATTGCAGAACTCGCAAACTTTTAGTTTCTTTTTCTCGCCCGACCTGCATTTCTTCCTTAGGCATCGGTGCATACCTAGAGCCCATCAACTGTACAAGGAAGCAAAATATCACAAGCACAGCTAAAAGTTTGTTGCCATCTGGAAAGTGACTTCGCTTACACCACCTTTGTGGGCATATTTCTTTCCGCTCATAATGTGCATAGGAGCTACAAACCTCTTCGTCAGTTGCGTCAAATGATAACGGAGCAAACCTTGTGATATACCCAATACGAAAGAAAACAAACGATAACCCGCACTTTCGTACTAACGGCTTGGACGCTAGTCCTAAACAATTCTTGGATGCAGCTTTATGCCGGATTAATGCATTTCCTATCTATCCATTTCGTATGAGAGGCGAGTACAAATAGTACTTTCTCTTAATCACCTCTGGAGAGTTTCTTAGTTGCTGTCTTAACTTAGCAACCCCCTACCAGTTTTGTGTGAGGCAGGATGAAAACGATCACTTAGTGTTTTTGAGAAAAGCAGCACACTAAGTCTTTACTTAACGTGCGGTCTCGTTGAGCCCAATCAAAGAGGTTTATTTCGAGACCCAACAATCTCATTTATTTGTCTTTGTCAGCATGTTTGGATCGTACATTGAATAAACGGCAGTGATATCTTATAAGCTGCGAATACGAAATACAAACGTTATAAGCCGAGTCGACCACCACAATTTATGTCCGTTCTACAAAACAACTGCGAGTCAATCACCTAGGGGTGGTAGACGTAGCTACAGTGGCTCGCGTTCACACGAAAGCAACGATATTATCTCCTGCATTTCTGTACAATGCAAACTACAGCCAACTGCAGATAATGGTTCGTATTTTAGTATCATTTTTGCATGTAAAACACAATTAGAAAGTTTTAAAAAATATAACAAAGTAATAATGGGACTTACCTTCATTGAGTTAGTTTTTTCTACACAATTTGCATAAAGAGAGCCAAACGTATTCTACTGGAGATTCGTGATGAGGTTTTGGACGGATTCTTTCTACCAGTATCAATTGTATACGGCAAAACGGATTACCACCCTCCACAATCTGCTACCTTCTTTTCTGAACTAACCGGGTAGAAGTAACTGAAGTGCTGCTCGACCCAAAAAGTTAAAGATTTTCGTCCCTGGATTAAAACCGTTGGCAGCTAATCTATCCCCTAGGATCTATTTAGAAATAAATAAATAAACAAATGATTTATTCTCGACGGTGCGAGAAGCCCTAAAATTCGTGATCATGATAATACAAACGCGTAACATCAGTAATGGTACAAAAATGTTGCAAATTAACTAGTACAGACTGGATATTTGTGTGTATGCAGTTGCAGTATGTATATGGGTGCATGTGTAAGTCATCAAGTTGAGTGAATTTGTTACTTTACTGTGAAATTATGTTCTTTCAGCAAACTCGCAAATATAGGTATGGATCGCATGAAATCTTTCAAGTGTATGGCGTTCGCGTAATATTTAAGATCCTCCGGCATGGCAAGTGGTAATGACTTTATTTAGCGGCATGTCATACCCGCCACGTCACTGGGTTGTAAAGCAGATAGATGTGACTTGTTATCTAGAGAACGCTTGCCAGGCGAAAACTTACTACGTCCTGGAACATTGCCGCCAAACTATTAGCTGGGGGGAGCTTAACCCAGCTGGCACCACGTGGAGTTTTTCTGCTCTGGGTACATGAACAACACAACCGAATAGAAAACCGTCTCCGGGATGGAATGCTACGAGAGATCCACCTAGCATTCATTTGTCATAAGCAAAATAATGCTAGTCAAACTGGAACCAGTTCAGTTGGGGCTTCGTGTTACTGTCTAGTCACACAGCCGATGCTACAAACAACAACAATCATTGATATGACGTAGAACCTAAATTTACCCGAAAGAAATACATTTTTCAAAATAATTGTATGCTCTGCCGGTTTTTCCTGCCACCGCCATGCAGCCTATGCTAGTGACGAACTTCAGTTTTGTGTGTGTGTCAGTTTCCTGTCGAAAAGCAGGTGGCACCTAAGATTGCGTAACCCGGGTAGTCAATGTGCGACAAATGGTGTTTGCCAACTTATAACGTTTGCGACAAGTTGTACGTTAGGCATTCAAAAACTGACCGCTGCAATCGTGGCAGTGAGAGTAGGTCGGTGTTGCACCGATGGCTATACACATGAATGAACATACTTCAGGAGAACGCAAGAAAATAACACAAATCCCCGAATTCGATTAAGGTGAATAGCTTTGCCTAGATGTGTATGGAGAAGCTAAATAGCTCGGCATGGCTGGTTTCGAACTCGGAAGCGAGGCGCGTAAGTGGAAATGGCTTTCCATCCGTAGCTGATCGATAAGACGGGAAGTTATGCGTTGCAGGATGTGCTACTCGGGTAACTTATATTAACCACTCATTTCATTATGGCTCGCATACACGGAATTTTGATTAAAATAAGTTTGCTCTTGTCTGCAGTCTTCCGGATGATAAAGAACAGGCTCTCATGCAATGGCTTGTCAGAAAAATGATTTAGTTGCTGGACTATACGAAAAAAGCTTTGCCCCAGGTAAGGAAAAACATAAGAACACGTGAACCCCTGAGGCACAGCGCATGTTTTTTCTTAGTTTTCACTGCCGCCAATTTACCGAGGCAGTATTTGTACAGTTCTAAAAAAAGATGATAAAATACACCGGAATAACGTGACGCATTTTGATTGCTTTGAGATTTAACAAGTGACACTTTTGAAGTGAATGGTCAAACTATTTGCACAATTGTAAATACACCTCGATACTTACCTTCCTGTAACCATTACCGAAGCAAGGCAACCAGAAATGTCAAGTTTATAGTCTACATTAATGACTGTTCATTCGTTAGTTGCTAAATAGATTATGTATTTAATGAAAGCAACCAACGACTTGCTGACTTTCGCACTTACCGTTTTCCTTAGTGGAAGTTTTCAGCGACATGAGTAGATAGAATTGGTCGTTATAAATCATATTGGCTAGTTGAGATTGCGATCTAGCGGTTTGCGTGAAATGGATGACGCCTTGTAAAATGTTGCAATGCAACGCAATGATCAGTTTAAAGCTTTCTGTGTTGTTTCGTTGGTTATAAGAACCACAAGTTCAAAAACACTATCTATCCCAAAACTCACCTTGAACAGCTTATATAAAGATGGGAATATTAGCTATGATGTGCGACAGCTACTACACATTTTCCTGATTGATTGTATCCATAGTGCAATTGGATTGCTCCCCGTAGCTCTGACTTGCGTCCTCAAGTCAATTGAATATCATGTTTTACGCATTTGAATTGCATCCAGTATGATTTCGACGCACCAAGGTTGCTCAGTGACATTGGAATAGAGCTAGCTCAAAGCAACCAATGACGGTAGATGTAATAACTCTTGCATGAACGTATGAGTTGGTGGTGTGTGATGGGGACGCGTGGGCGTTCTAACATCCGTATCTCGTGCTCAGTTCACACATGGAAGTCACTCCATCGTTGCTCGGCATCTTGGTCTGTCCATTTGATTACCTCTTCTCCAGCAAAAGTACTTGGCCGACACAGCATATAGGTGAGCAACACCTTAGTTTCGTCCTACGGTAGTTTTACCTGCAAAGCCCACAATTCCCTACTTAACGGCCTGTGAACACAGGTGACAGTACAAAGGTATAACGGGTGAAGTAGATAACGTTTGACATGTTCCTTAGGATGAACATAATGAATAGAGAAAGATTAAATATTGTACGTACCAATGAAATAGAGAGTGACATGGTGATTTAGCAGATAATTACATGGTGACTATTATAGGTCCAGTTATTTGCAACTAATCGCTCGCCACGATTTGCATCTTTGGCAAGAAGCAGGAAATTCGAGAACCTAATTTTATACATGCAATCCCTTCATACTTCAAAATGAGAACATCAGAAGACCAAAATCCGTGGGATGACATAGTTAGGACGACCCTCAAGCCTTCAGGCAATTTCCATGTGTCCGGATATCAGGACATTCACAGATATATTACTACGAATGATCGGGGTATGGGGTGACAAATAGTTATGGCGTACTTGTGAGCACAGCGATCTAAGTGGACTGCCCAACTTGTCACTGAAATTAATTAACAGTTATTCATTTGGTTAAGAGCAAATCATCATGGACGGCACTCAGCTGGAGGTCCAATGCCGTGTTACGACTGCTACATTCTTATTTTTATGCGTGTATGTTGTGAAAGATCTGTGCACCGTAAGCCGAACACAGTACCCCAGATAGCTAGCCCAAAGTTAACGTGAGGCACTGCACTTGCCATAAGGTTCTTGCATTGGAGGGGTGAAGGACGTGGTCAATGTGCAGGCGATGGTTATGACGTCTACTTTGGTTGCTTGAGTGATTCGTATTCTCTGAACGCTGCACCGACAGCGATTAGCTAACCACTCATGATGCATCGCGTAAAATGTCACAACTTAGACACTGAAGCGAAAGCAGTCGACCGCATAGCCCTTTGAAACGCTTGATAGTAGGCGATAAACATCTATTTCGCGTCCCGAGGTGGATCAGGGACTTACATCCGACGCGTAGTCTTAAAGTATATCATAATATCTGTCCTCACGCGGCGATAAAAAACCTACAGCACTATGCAACTTCAGGGTTTCCGAAATGATACTCAACCTAAAGATCAACAGTACGACTCTTCCTTTTTTGAGCACGGTATTCCTCTTCGTGTTGCCAACAGCGTACCACCATCTCGCGACATTTTGGTACGTTACAACACATGACCTCTCATCATTAGCAGCAATATAGTCTTGATCACCAGGATTCATCCGGATACCCTCTGGTTGTCTCGCAACGCTTAACCCAGAACCATGAGGAAATTCTCTGCGACAGCAATTTGCCTGAACACCATTATTCATACCTACATATCGATTCAATGGCCTTGCGATGCATAGCATTGAAGACACCAGTTCAAATTAACCACCTTCATATCAACAAAACTGGAGCAGTTTACAAATCAGTACAACGCATTGGACTACGTAGTTCTTCCTCACACGATCTAGTATTTGCTGGCCTTCTTGAGGCGTCACGCAGGCTAGTGCCTCTGACACAATTCGCTCCAGGAAGGACATTCTCCAATTGGTCTTGTAATGTACATTCTTAGGATCTCGCTGAAGCATCTCAGAATATCTCTGCCTCATTGCTTGCTTCACATTTGCTTTTATGATCCTCCAAATGCTCCAACTTGTGTTGCGTGATAGAGAATGTAAGAGAAGGCGCTTGAGGTTAGCCGAGCGCTAACGACTGCTCAACGTATACGCATTCCAGATTCGTGTGGAATGGCGCGTGTTTGCGCAAGCATTGTAATTTAGAACCTCGCTGAAGTCGCCAACTACTACCGGATAACTATTCTGCCAGTGCTTTCTAAGGTCCGGTAATCCTCTATTACAGAAACCATTAAAGGATACTTAGGAAGATACAGTAGCATCACACCTGAGCAACACGGTTTCTGCAGCAACTCTTTACGTACCACGAACGTCTTGTTAGCCCTTGCCACCTGGACGGAAACTGTCCATCCTGAGGAGGGATTTGACGCTGTGTACTTCAATTTCTCGAAAGCAATTGATCAGCTTGACCACCATGTCCACTTTCTCAAACTTCAGAGCTGTAGGATCAGCGGTCCTGTTCTGGGTTGAATACCTGCAGTCCAGCTCCGACGTCGCCTAAATGTGGGAGGTCGTAGCGCCTTCTTTGACTCGGTAAAGGAGCAATGTGACGTTCCACAACGCTCGGTATCAGGACCAAGGCTTATCATCGTCTTCATTAACGACCACGTGGAAGTGATGAACTGAAACGTTACACTCTTCTCGGGAGATCTCAAAAGCTGGCGGACTATCAGGACGGTAAACGATCACATGGTGATCTCGATAGGAGTCACGATTGGTCAGCTCAGAACATGCTTGAGTTCAACGTTGTTGGATTTCCAATAATGGCATACACCACCAGAGAACTTACGCATAGCGCTTGGGAGAACACCTTCGCAACGCCTCTCCCATGAAAATGATCTTGGAGTGGTCATGCCGGCCATTCATATTGGCTCAAAACACGCCGAAAAAGCAGCAAGAAAAGCCAAGGAGCACTTGGGTCTCTTGCAGACAGCGTTTGACCGGTTTGATCTATCGTTTCACAAATTCTAAAGGCATACGTAAGGTCACACGTTGAATACAACATGTGACCTTGGCACTCCTTGCAAAAGCATGATTTTGCTGCCCTTGCGAATTCACAAAGTACAGCAACAACAAATGTTAGGGGCTTGACTCATCTCCCTTACCAGCGTAGACTACAGACCCTAGGAATTTTCAGTGGTCAATACGTTCTCCTGCGCGGTGAACTTATTTTGGTGTTTCAAATCCTAAAGGATTCAACTCATGCATGTCGGCACTTACTAAAATGAAGTTACCACTCCTCATTTCGAGGCCATCACCTGAAGATGTTTTGCCCGAAATGGCCAACCTTTGGAAAACAAAGGAAGGTTTAGATATTTAAAAAGGAGACCAAACCAAACAAAAATGTTTATAGTCTAGTTAAAGACCAAAATTTTGCTTTCGACACGGAAGCTTCTTCAGGCCAAACGAACGACGGGAAAAATAATTGCGGTTGTCGAGATGGCGACAGAATGTTAATCACCTTACAAGTCAAAGAGTTATTTTAACTGGGACATTAGAGATAGTAAGATCCCAGGTGGTTCATTGCACGAGGTCATCACACTAAACCTCTGTCTGCTACGTCAGTACGAGCGCTTAAATGTTGGCGCTCTGTTCGAGGTCAGTCCGCCACCGCCCATCAGACTGGCCGGTTGAGAGGGCTAGCCACGCACTCGATAACTACACTACATCTACTCTGTCTACGAAGCCTTTGGCTTTGGCAA
The DNA here is from genome assembly GCA_944474145.2 of Dicrocoelium dendriticum. NCBI lineage: Eukaryota > Metazoa > Platyhelminthes > Trematoda > Plagiorchiida > Dicrocoeliidae > Dicrocoelium > Dicrocoelium dendriticum. Next base: position 2,323 of record CALYDF020000603.1, on the reverse strand, counting down.
TTTCCGACGCCTCAGCAAGCAGCCTTTGGAATGCGGATCGCAAACCCTTCCTACAGATTTAGACATTATGCAAGTCGATCTCATGCCTCATGTCATCCTATCGGTGGGGAGTGAGTCATTCAGATGTATCGTTTGACCCTTCTAGTAAATCACCCTAATGATTTCTTTCTTTAGTACCCTACGGATGGCCTCTGAAGTTCCCCTTTATAAAGACAGCCAGGACAGGTGGCTGACCGAACCAGTGCTGTCACAACAGTTTGTACTTCGAAGGTGCATATCACACGCCGAAGCGTGCAGCGTTACACGCTAGTCGATTCCGTTTTCTTATATAGCCTCTGGGTCAGACCCAAAAGGGGTTATGTCGTCCGCGTACTGAGAATTTGTCAGTCAGTCATCTGGCAGAACTACAAGTATCATACCGAGGTACTTCACTGATGTATCAGAGGGAAATCCATCACTGTCACTATGCTGCTTGCTGCACGGTGTAGGGAGCTGCTCGTAACGGACTCTTATGTGTATCGAGAAAAGCATATTTTGACATTCCGATACATAAGAAGGAAGAAAAGCTTTGGTACAAATACTGAGGTCGCTCAGATGATTTTGGTATCGGATAGAGCAATTGGCACTTCGATGTCTGATACCCAGGACGACGTCGTGAGAATATTTTATTAAGGTTGCTTCGCTGGGGGCTGTTATTGCGCTAGTGTAAGTGGTCTGACGTGGAAGAAGGGCTTTTCACAAACTATCGATCGCCCTCGTGGTTACATCGGCATACATTTGTGTATCCTTTGACCCTGACATGTCCAAACATTATGACAACATTACAAGCTGGCTACTGTCCTTGAAAATCTCTCAACGTCCACGCAGACAGGTTCTCCTCCCCCATCTGAAGATGCTGGGTCGATTTAAGGAGAGTGTGTCTAAAGAAACGACGTATCCCAGTGGGGTCGCGCACTGTTCCAACCAAGGAAGAGGTACAGGTCTTAATCAAGTTTATATCTAGTCTATTCTTGGGAACAACCGCATCGCATCGATAACAAGGCTCCAACAAATCTCGACCTGTCGCTTACTATTGTCTAGCGGCTTCAAAAGGAATTCATTCTTGAAATGATGCTGTCCAAAACCCGCTCGAAATACCTCCTTAAAACACACATATTGTAATTCGAGACCTATCGTAGATGAAATGGCCCACCAAGTACGTTCTACACCGTCATTACTTGACGAAAGAAACAGATCAACTCGTAGGAGTTTTCTTGAATATAACAATGCATTCTGCTGTGTAAAACTCGAAATACTGTCAAAAGATCTACTCATTCAAAGAATAAATCCATTCGTGATACATTTGCTCATTGTACTGAATGTACTCAGATTACATCAGTAAGTTACAAAAGCCCTTAAAACTAATTATCAACTAGGGTGGGTTACTGGGAGGTAGTTTGGCGACTAATCATATTCTAATTACATCAGTTCAACAATAGCCTAACAGTAAGTGAAGCTTACAGTAACAAAGCAGTGCCTACTCACCTTGCAACAAAATTGCTGACGTCATATGCGGTATTAGCACTCTCAGTGGAGCGCCGCTCAAAACATCTGACTTTAATCAAGGGGCCACCGTCAACCTAGAGTTCGGTGGCAAGTTGCACAAGCCACTTAGATCACTTTGTTCGCTAGCATGCCATAACGTTTTGTCACTCCCTTACCCCAACCATACGCAGTTTTAGACCTATGACTCTCTTGATATCCGGACACACCGAAACTGCCCAAGTGCTGGTATGTCGTCCTAATACTGTCATTCCACGACCTTGGTCTTCTGATGTTCTTATTTAGAATTATAAAGGGGATTTTATGCATAAAATTCTATTCACGGTTTTCCCGCTTTTTGCCATAGATGCAAATTATGGTGAGCGAATATATATATTATATATATTATACACAATCTGTGGTACAGATATTGTGCCCTCGGAATCATGGCTGAATAGGAAAACAATATGAATAATAAGAAAAGAGCAACAAGAAATTTTTTTGTCAAGTTTACCACTCACAGTTTTTGAAATTTTTTTTCAGTTGGTTCTTTTTTAGGGGGAGGAAGAAGGGACACCGCAACACACTGATGCACACGTCCACCATTGTCATCGACCTTGAGCCATGGCTTCGAAGGTCTTCAACCAGCAAGTATCCTCATCTCTCGGACCCCAACCAGGTAGTCGACAACAACCGGCCGATGCCAATTGTTTCGTCAACTTTTCCATGCGGCTTCTCCATGTTGTAGGCTGTCCACCAGACCGTCTCTTCCAGCCCTGTCCAGCAAGTGCAAACAACGCAC
>CALYDF020000602.1:0-34409 GCA_944474145.2 Dicrocoelium dendriticum | reverse complement strand
ATCGAGGGCCTCAAATCCAAATTGTACAGAGGTCCGCTGACTGCTAGTTGCAAAGCAGTAATCGAATTTGAACTCCCAGACAAAGGGCCACTCATCAGGCATATTGTATCTTGCCAAATGACGTATGCTGTTCTGGAGGCGGCGAATGGCGAACTGCTCATTGAGACGTTATCCAAAGATTATGATTCACAACCAGTGCCACTCGGCACGGAGTTCAAATGTGTGGGTGGCTATGGATCTCCTCCACTGGGACACGGTTGGACTTTGAGCGATAACGACTGGTTCGACGTTTTCTTATCCACATCAATCCGCGACAATTTGTCCGCAACTCATCATGCCCAGTGGGTTGGACCAAAACATACGTTCACAGATCAGCCGGTGAATGGGCTGGTCATCAAGGGAGACAGACTGATCATTCCAACTGACGACCGTTATAGGGGAATGAGCTATGCATACACTTGTTGGGGCAACAACTCCTTTGAAAACAAGGTCTGGAGTGTAAGAAAAACCATTCACTTCACTGTGATGATTTGTCCCACGCGTTTTGTGCCCTTGGACCTCACCGTTCTCCTGAGTTCCCGATTACTATCTCGATGCACACTTGAAGGGAATCCGGATAGGGAGATACAGTTCTATGGGCACTTCTACCTACGCTTGATTCAGCAATTGATTATGGGCTTGCCACATGGACCCACGCAAACACAGTTTCACTTCATACGCGACGACATTTTTAGTCACAATGCCTCGGACAGCTTGGCATTCACGGCGTTTACGAAGCAGCTCAGTCGAGAGCAGTTGCTTCGAGCGGTCAACCCGAATGGAACTAAACCAAAAACCAACCCTGTCGGTTGCGGTGCTTTACCGATCATCGTGGATTCGGTAATCAGACACCTTGTTGCACTGCACCATTTTCCACTACCTGGTCGCGAATACGTCCTCTTGTTACCGTTTGACGATTTCACTGACACCCGTATCACAAACGAGACGAAGTCGTTGCTCTCCGTCCTACTGCAAAGTAACCTGTCCACCGTGTTAGCTAGCACGGTTGGACAGGGGGTGCATGGGAGTGTAATTATCCACACATTGGAGGAACTGTTTTCCACCACACGAACCATTAACCTTTTACCCAACTTCAGTGGAGACACTCACTGCTTGAAGTGTCGTCCACGATTGGAGGCAGAAACTCTTCGTATTGCACGCGACGAGTTATTCGACACAATATGCGAGACAACTGGCATCACCCGACCGGATTCCTGTCCCGCACCTACTTTGCGCTTCGCCATTCCCACACGTCACTGGTACTCCGGACTACAATTGGGAGTTACGTGTATTGCGGATCTGAGTCGACCGTATCGTGGGCAAACAGCTACAGGTGTGGCGATCTGTTTGACCAACGGAACCATGTTGAAAGAGTTGGAGCGGGATACACCCAACCTGCAACAGCTGATGAAGGCGTGCATACAAGAGCTAGCGAATGATGTCACAAGATCAATTAGTGCACCAAACGAATTTTCAGTGAGTGCTCAGCTAAAATTGCAGAACAAAGACGATGAGAGTTCGCATCTCATGTGTTACCAGCGACAAGGCGATACGGATCCGCAAGTGAGTTTGTCAATTTTTCACCATTTTACGCATAATCGTTCATTAGTTTCATCTACTGTCCATTGCGCATCACAATGCATGCGTCGTTACCACTTACATCTACTGATAAGTTTAGCGTGAGTGTGTCAACAAAGTGATCCGAGGATTACGTAGATTCATGTCCAGGTGTGCTTTTTGTGCTTAGAGTCTTTCAGTTAGCTAGGTAGGGGAAGTGGGTTGACTTAGAGAACCCAACGCGGTGCCTTAGTTCGTGAGGACATTACACTCAAACTAGCGAGGCAATAAACCTGTATCACGAATCGTCTGCAGCAGGCACCACGATTTTCGAATAGCGATGCACTACTCTGCGCGCCCATACAGCATGGGTATAGCATTACATAGGCCAGAAATCATTTTCCAGTGTATCCAACGCACTGGCGAATGCTTAATCTCTGACAGCAATGTGTTTCATATGCTTCCTTAGTGTTCAATGGCGGTCCAATCTGAAGCGGTTTGCCATCGAGGTCGTCCATCCAATCTCCGTTAGGTACTCAATGCCGGTCACAGTGTGGGTGGTTAGTGGCTTATAGCCGTTCACATTGACTTGATCACACTGCTGTACGATCAGTTAAATGGATAACCAGATGGCCAGTCTGGTACACCTTACGCTCTAAAACACTACCATTATTTGTCTGTGACTGCCAATTACCTTCATCTGGAAATCAAACGAGACTTATTCACTCTCGAATTCACTAGAAAGGCATCTCCCGATCCTCAGTCTGGGGAGGCGCGCGGCAACGTATAACGATCCCATAAACCGCTCCCTATGTGGATATTTCATTCCCAGCGTCGTCTTGCATCATTACTCATCCAACTTGAGTATAGTACGGTATCACCGCTTCATTAGTTTACACTTAACTGTGGTGTCACTTTCCTTCTGAATTTTGTGGCTCACAGCCTACCAGTTCGCTTTGCTTGTCAAGCATTCATTGCATTGCTCCTACTGAATTATTATTGGGTGAATTTATCGATCACTGCGCTATAAAGCAGTGTGTGCTAGCCATAGTACAAAGAGATCACTCATACTATCAGCTACATAACAATATTAGTGCACAGGTTGACATGTCGCTGTTCATACTTGCATGAAGCGAGGAAGCTTCGTGTGTTGCGGCCATCGCACTCGTAAAGGAGTCGGTGCATCATCATCATCATCATTATAAATGTCAGCTAGAGGTGGTAAAACACCACTATTGTGCCGCAAAGGAGTCGGTGCATTGATGCCCAAATGATTTGACGCTTCAATGCACCCGCTTGCGTGAGTCTTTGCGTTGATCCTACATAGCAAAGCCACAAGCATTAACCGGACAAAAAATAACAAAGCGGCGTGTGAATAATACACAACTAGTTCCCCATTTGTGTTATCATTTCTGACTTTTGTATTTACTATGCGAATTCCTGCCATGGTATCTTGATGGCTCAATATCCATTATATATACTGCTATATATATGGTTGGTGGCATCCGGTTTCGGATTTGCCTGTCACCGTGGCCAGCTACAGGACGCCTGCGCCTACAGAGGGACCATGGGTGGCTTGCGCTGCACCACCCACAGTTCCAAACACACACACACACACACACACACCAGATATCCAGTATGAACCCGAAGGAATAAGACCTGGGAGCCACGTTTCATCCACGCCACGCGGAATGTACTTTTTGCTTTGCGCACTTTTTTGTCCACAGCATGTGATATTTCGTTCGGAAAATCCCCCAGGAGATTAGTCTAAGAACTTTGATTATCAGCATACACGAGCCAGTGACCTCATTCGGCAACAGTCTGTGTAGTAGCAGTGCTGCGGGCCATGCCCAAAATCCTTATCATGCATTGATCCTCTGATCTTAACGTTATTACCGGCACCTTGTTCTGTGGTTTGTCACTGCCCACGTGACCATTCGCACGCGAACCGGTCCGTGTTGTGGTGAATCACTTACATGCCTACACGTCGATATGCCTATGCAACCAGTATCCTATTGCCTGGCAGCGCTTGGCCAACGAAACAGCTGTACGTCGTCGCGCTCATGTCACTGGCGCCCGAATGAATTGGGCTCATGGACGGACTAAATTGAGTCGGAAATAGTGTAGTTGGATAATTGACCCAACCAGTTGATAAGACATCAAAGTTCGTCTAGTCTTTGTGTTCGTTTCAGCGCCGTCTATAAATACCATGAACTATGATCTGTCACTGGTAACATTGCAAGTGACTAGCAAGTCCCGTTGGATGCTCGTAGTGAAAACCACCAAAGTAAAAGATAAGTGAGCCATTAGTTAAGGCGTTTATGGATTTAAATGCGTCACTGAATAACTAAAGCGTAATGAGAGAATCGAATGTTAGTATACAGGACAACATGAGGAGCAGCTGTATTTAACATATTCTATGAGAAAAGTGAAAAAAGGAAACAGACTAACATACCGATTCCTTGGGTTCTGGTGATTTCTAAATCCAGTATGATTATATCATATAGATGTTCCGCAGTAGCGCATCAAAGCTAATGAATGGCTGACATCCAAGAAAAATATCCAGTCGTTTTACGAAATTAGCACATGTAGGCGCGTAGACAATTGAGCTGGAGAGATAAAGTTCTGAGCTTGGCAAACTTGAAGAGAAAAGTAATGCTGTCGCCATTCTAGACAACTGCATGGTTTACCCCGTTTCCGGCAGTTACGCCTAATCTTGGTGCAGTGCCTGACATTCAGCAAATGGGGACATAGGTGGGTGGGGTCAAACCAAATTTGGTAGTCGGCTCGTGTCAGAAATGACATGGCGCCTGCCTTTCAACCCGAATCTCCTGAGTTCAAGTCTGTGTACGGAACCGGGCGACCCTCGAAGTATCCCTAGCCCTCGCGTCACCGATGAAAGTGTGGCAGCGAAGCGTTGGTACGACGTAACAAAGTACTGCTGATGCTATATATATATATATATATATATATATATATATATATATATAAGGTACACAAATATGAGAGCACTGTCTAGCTGTCAGTAGCGACTGCTGAATCATCCTAGTGATGTCGGCATTTGCGGGCAAGAGAAATAGTGTAGACCCTTGACGTTCATAGTTGCTTCGCATTGTGATGTTCCCAGTACCTCTACGTCAGGCTTCAACCAATGTTTCCAAGCTTGTTAAAGTATTAAACGCGAGAACGCACGTAAGAGATGCGCCTCATCAACTATATCAATGTATCAAAACATCTGGATGCCTTTCGCAGCAGGCCGACTTGCTGGTGGCCACTTTTCGCAGCAGACTCAAACTGTTTTGGACGCTTGAGGTCACTCTGTATGAGCACATCAAGATCGCGTTCCTGTGAACCGGCCTGCAAGCTGTATGCAAATTCCGTAAATGTTTAGGCATATCAGTTACATAGTAAAACAAATTGACATCTTTCTTCATGGAATGATTTGATATCCTGAACTGACTGCGATAGGTCCATTCGTTGTCGTCCGAGCCCATGGTCGTTCGCGCTATCTTGATATCCTCTGTGAACTATGGTAGATAGAAATCAATTGCTCTCTATTGACTGTTTATGAAAACCAAACAGAGGCGACTCTCTGGCTTGCCTAACAACCTCCTCGTGGTGCCAGCTGGGTGGTTCGGGATTTTCCCGTTCCAGCAAATGGTTCGGCGGCAGTGTTCCAGGACGTGGTGGGTTTTCGCCTGGCAAGCGTTCTCCCTATAAAAAGCCACATATGTCCGTTTAACAACACTGAGACGTGACGGACGTGACTCGCCACTAAATAGTCACTGCCTCTTGCTTCATCCTGGCGAAGCATTGTATTCCAGCAACGTCATGCTGTACTTCTGGGGAGCATTGGGCCCCTGTTTGACAAAGGAACAAACGCAAGGCGTATGAACTGAGCAATCAGTCACCGGCTCCCAATGGGCGCGATTCCCTGAATTCGCTCCGCTGCCTTGCGGGCAGGCTATTCAGCCAAAGGCTCGGGGTGGTGTCCCCTAAGTCAACACCCTACTTCGGCTTGGGCAACCGGGTAGTATCTCGCCCTCTGAGGAAACCATGGACGTTGTTGTGTTATGTTTTACTTTACTGTTTCTATACCTTCGTTTGAATCCCATGGTTTCTGATGGCCTTATGTCTATTCGTAGACTTTTGCAAATATACTCTGGTCCAAAGCCTCATGGTACATCGCACTCCAGCTCGGTTTTGTCAGACATAGATTCCTGCACGCTCGCCTCCAACCGGCCATCATGTAGAAAATCGCTTATCCAACCCAGGGTTGGATCGCGGTTTTAAGCGTTAGTGATTTTTTTAACAGGAAACCAGGCAGACTTGCGTGTAATGTTTCCACTGCGATCGGTTTTGTGCCATTGCTTCCAGGGTTGTGAACCATTGGCACCCTTCATCTTTTGGTCCCAAACCGGGGAGTCGAACGGGCCAGCGCTGTCCAGGCAAGACGTCATCGAGTTCATGCGTTGTTGCCCGGTGGACGGTTGACCTCCACGCGACCTTTTCCACAGTAACCCTGCGTGCACAAACAGGGCGCGGCGTGGTAAACGCTCGTTAGGCATGCACAGAACGTGGCTAAACCATCTCAATTGACGCAGCCGGACGACCTCACAAAGCAGAACATCCGCCTTACCCAAGACACGGTGTCTTACGTCATCATTACATACTCAGTGTTTCCAACGCACGTGCGCAACCCTCCGTGAACAGCTACTACCGAAGGCCGAAAGAGGACGCATGTTTTGCACATGGATCGGCCAGGATTCGCATTCGTACAGCAATGTCGCGCGTACACAGGCTTTGTAAACCCTGCCATTTAACGAGAGTGAAGTGTCGCGACGGCGCCACAAATGTCTTACGCTGGCAAACGCTGACCGAGCTTTACCGATTCGAAGGGATAGCTCTGCACTAATATTGCCGTCAGCAGAGACGCAGCTCCCTAGGTAGATAAAACTATCTACGTGTTCGTGCTGTGTGCCTTCGATGGCGAATTTGGGAACGGGTGCATGCCAGTGCTGTTGAAAATCTTTGCACATGGAGGGGGAGAGCACATACCACACTTAGACGCTTCAATCCCCAATCGAGCAATAAACGACTGCACCCCGTGGTGGTCGTCACGGAGCAAGACGATATAATTAGCGCAGTCTAAGTCTATGGCGCGATTACTTGGAAGAAGCTCGATGCCGAAGTTCTCCAAAAGGACATCGTCGATCGCAAAGTTTAATGAAAACGGTGAGATTGGACATCCTTGTTGCAAGCCACTGGAGACAGGTAAGAGTGGGAATAACATGTTATAGGCTCTCACACGGGCTGAAGTTTGGAGGTATAGCGCGCGAAGTATGGCGATGTACATTTCAGGAACTCCATTCTTCAGCAGGCAGTTCCACGAAGCAAATCGACGTAGAGAGTCGAACGCAGCCCACATATCCAGGAAAGTAACAATGGTCGGTCTGCGGTATAGGTGACGATGCTCCAGGAGTTGGCGAAGCGTGGCAATTTGATTCACACTTCCTCGACCGGGGCGATAACCAGCCTGCTCCTCCCGGTAGTGAGACTCACGACTGAAGAATAACCTGCGAAGCATGATGGATGCTAGTAGCTTGGAGATAACAGATATCAAAATAATGCTCCTGTAATTGGCACACGATGTGTGAGAACCTTAGTTTAAGATTGGAACAATGATTGTTTCCCCCAGGAAGTGGTGATCATTTCTTTCTGTCCAATCTTCAGCAACAGGGATGTTAGCTGCTTGACAACCGCTGTACCGCTGTATTTGAAGTACTCTGGTGGAAATTCATCTGAGCCGGCCGCCTTAGAGCGCTTCAAGTGACGAATCTCAAGACGAACCTCCTCTTCGGTTGGTGGTTCGAGTGCCACTGACCATGGCATGTGACTGGGTGTACTGAGTGTCATGGTGGATGGCAAGGAACAACTGAACTGAGACTGGAAGTGCTCAGCCCATCTATTCATGTGTCTGCAAATTAGTGATTAGTGACTCGTTCGTCTTACAGGTGACCTCGCTAATACCAGACCTCCTGTGTCCAGTGGTCCAAATGAACTGAAACAACTTGCGAGTGTTTCCAGTGAGTGCGGCGGCCTCCATGTTCAAGGCGCGTTGGGACCACCAAAATTCCCGCTCGCTGCGAAGGCTTTGTTTGAGTTGTCTGCTGATAATGCACCAACCTCCATTCTGGTCTGAGTTTACTGAGAGAGTTCGGCGGCTGTCAAACCGTGCCAGGGCGCGCCGATATTTAACCTTTCAACGGGTGAGTTGATAACCCACAGATCGATTGACCTTAAGTTAACATTACTTGCTGCCAGAACTTCCGGGGGTGTTCAGTATCAGTGGGCGGGACACAGGCTAGTTTGCTTGCCAGTGATATTTGATAGTTTAGTTGAGCCTATTGACCAGCTAGTCCGTTTGCATTGGGCTTACAAAACCTCTGTTTCTGATTTCCTCCGAATCGCATGCAAATGTTGGCACAGGCCAGTGAGTGATCTGAATCGAGGTAGGTAGACTAAAATGATCTGCGGTCTTGTATGCTGCCACATCACCTGTAACTGATTGAAGTGATCTATTTGGGACCAAACCTGCGACGGTGAAGGAGAACGCCAGGTGTCAGTGCGTCTCCTCGAGCGCCCGAAGTTTGTGCGTGCGAGAAATAGGTTGTTGTCTTCGCACAAATTGAATAGACTGGTTTTGTTACCTGAACGACTCTCGTTCAGTGCATGATGACCACCCAAGTGATATTCACCTGGTAACAGTCGACCGACAAGTGCGCTGAACTCTCCGGCGAGGACACTGACGTCCGACTTGCCGGGTTGGCATAATAGCCGATGAAGCTGGTGGTAAAAAGGTCCTTGTTCTGTTCAGAGCTACAATCTGTCAGCGCGTAAACAGAAAATACAAACAGATTGCGCTTTTTGCGCGAAGACGGTTAGTCCAGCATGAGTCTTGGAGGTGAACTGCACATAGTCGGCTGTTAACTGGGAACCAATCAAGGAGTGCATTCTCGGGTTTGTTGTTTCTCACTACACCAAAGCCGGCCAAGCCAGCGGAAGTAGCTTCTGGGTCGCCAGACAAACCTAAGTGGTGTGTGTGGTTTCCTGGGTGGTCGGAGGTTTAAATTTGAGCACATACTTTGGTGCTTTAATTACGTTTCGGGACGGTAGCAAATCTCAATGGCGAGGGAACTCAGGGTATGTGCAAGGCCAGCGTGATACCCAAATCTGCCTAGGCGTCCGGACATTGTGGGTTACCAGCCTGAACCAAGATCGGGATCGCAGAATAGCCACAGGCATTACATCACGGGCAGCAGTGAAACCAGTAGCGTGGTCAAGTCGAGGGAAACAGGGATAAATAACAGAAGAGTGATTGGCGTGCGATTAAGAGTGAGATGCTTCAGAAGCGAAGAAGGCAGGAGCGAGAGAATGCGAAACAGCAATGCAATCCATGGTTGTCTTATTAGTGGAATTTGGTTCTCCTCTAAGCATCATTGATAGAAACTGGCCAGTGGTTCCGCCGGATTCCTGACTATTGTCTGCAGAGTCTTCGATCGAATGTTATCGACTCCATAAGAGCTGTGGGTATGCACAGATAACAGCCACTTCAGCACAGATTCTGTAGTAAACACGATAGTGCATAAATCTGACGGTGCGTCAATAGAAACGGGGAGTTATTTAGACTCATTACTCTCTGGAACCTATGGGAGTGATAAAAATGTAAGGTATCAATTGCTTTCATTTCTGATCGTGTATGCCAGTCAGTCGTAACTTGTGCTGGGATTCTGTACTGCATCAAAAGATGGCCATAAACATGCTTATATAGGATTTTGCAACTCGTGCTGCATCGTTCCCTAACTGATGCTGTTGCATCACCTTGTCCTCGTGGATCAATTTCACGTACGACGTATGCAGCCTGTGTTAGCTTGCCATGTCAAATCCAACTAGTTACATACAGTTACGTGTGCTGCTCCTCAGAACTGACTTGCTTTTGACGTAACGATGGAAGGATTTCTGCTCCGGGGCGTCATCATCATCATTATACACATCAGCTAGAGGTGGGAAAAACACCTCCGCTATTGTGCCGCAATACATGAAGGAAATACATACATACATACAATACACAAAGGAGAAGTAGATACAACAGTTGCATGCCAGCTGAGCTACCAGCAACGGATAGGCATCGCTCCGGTAAGCTTCCAGCTAGCTACTAGGCAAAAAGAAAAAAAATTATGTTTTACCCTAGGAAATGAGATCGTAGATGGATGGGGAGGCTAAAAGGGATGGGGAGGGACAAAGAAACTCACAGCAGGAACGCCACTGAGGTCGGCACCTTGCCATGTCAGCAAGTGTATCCAGCCAAACGTGTTCACCGTCTTTTGGACCCCAACCAGGGAGCCGTGAAGCTCCAACCGAGGCTAGCTCTGAGGTGAGAGACTTCATTCCCCTGGACCAAGTCATCGCTTGGCCACCTCTCCTCTTCTTCCACCCACATCCCCGGTGAGCAAACAACGCACGTCGCGGGAGTCGGTGGGCTTGCATGCGTAACACGTGGCCGAGCCATCGGAGCCTGGTGCGGGAAATAACGGTGCTGAGCGGTTCAGATCCTTTTCCTGGGCCGTAAACAATGCGTCGAGCACGCTCGTTACTCACGCGGTGTTCCCACCATATGTGAGCCAAACTGCGAAGGCACCGATGGTCGAACGTAAGTAGCCTCTTCATGTCCGCCGATCTTATGGGCCAGGTTTCGCAACCGTACAGTAAGGTCGAACGTACCGCTGCATTGTACACTCGACCCTTCAGGGCGAGAGTGATGTCGCGCCGCCGCCAAAGGTGGCGAAGGTTAGCAAAAGCACTCCGAGCTTTCGCTATACGGTTCGTGATCTCGTCTTCGATCCCAAGGGCGCTGATACAACTTCCCAGGTAATTGAATTTCTGAACGACTTCTAGCTGATCCCCACCAAGGGTCAGCGCAGGAGGCGATCCCTGCCAATCTTGGAGGAGCGCTTTGCACTTCGATGGTGCAAAGCAAAGCCCGAAGCGGCTGACAGCCAGTGCTAATCTGTCTAGCGCGGCTTGGCACGTCTGGGAGCTGTCACAGATGAGGGCAATGTCGTCAGCATACTCCAAGTCAAGAAGTCGTTCTCCTGGGAGTAGCTCCACACCTTCCAAGTCATGTCCTGTAAATGCAATCTCCATGACTTCGTCAATAGCGAAGTTGAAGAGGAAAGGTGACAGCGGGCATCCTTGTCTCACACCGCTGGAGATATTAAAGGGTGGCGACAGCTTGCCGTAAGCCCTCACTCTGCCCGTGCTACGCGCATATAATGCTTGGATAATATTTACATATTTCTCGGGCACACCTTTCCTGAGTAGACAATTCCAAAGGGCACATCGATCAACCGAATCGAAGGCACCTTTGATGTCGAGGAACACGACTAGGGTGGGCCGCCAATATGTGTGGCGGTGCTCCAACAACTGACGCAAAGTGAAGATGTGGTCAATGCAGCCACGATCACGACGAAACCCGGCTTGCTCTTCACGAATCTGGCTTTCACGAGCGCCAGTCAGTCTGTGAAGAATTATGGAGGCGAGTAATTTGGTGGCGATGGAGATCAGACTGATTCCTCTATGGTTGCCGCATTCCGAGCGCGAGCCGCCTTTGAAGATGGGAACAATAACGGAGCGGCTCCAGTCGGTTGGGACAGTCTCCTGCTCCCACAGTTTCACTAGTAATTTATGCAAAGCATCCACAAAAGCAGGGCCTCCGAATTTGAAGAGGGCTGGAGGAAGGTCATCAGGTCCCGCGGCTTTGTTCAACTTCAACAGTCCGATTTCACGTTCGACTTCTGAGCGAGAGGGTGGATCCAAAGGGACAGCCCACGGAGCAGGGCGATCAGTGACCGGCGAATCGGACAATTCTAGCCGATTAAATTGCTTTTCAAAATGCTCAGCCCAACGCTCCAGACGTTTTGACAAATTGTGGATAGGCTGTCCACTCTCGTCACGTATAGTTTCACTAACACCAGGTCTCCTGCTGCCCGTTTCCCGTATCAGACGGAATAACTTACGATGGTTGCCAAGGGCAGCGGCCACTTCCATCTCTGTTGCACGATGAGACCACCAAGATTCGCGGTCTCTCTTCAGGCTAGCACGGAGTTTTTCCCGGAGCTCTTTGCGAGTTTCATTGTGTTCGCTTCCAGCCGGGATATGCCGGCGAGCGTCGATAAGTTCCAGATACCGAGAAGAGACCCAATGTCCATGTGGGCTTTTAGACATACCACATGAGGATTTGCCCGCTGCTAGTAAGGTCTGGCGAACATGTGACCAGTGACCATCAATTGTCTCCAGTGAGCGAGTACTCAACTCGCATGTCAGCATACTTTGATAAGCATTCAGAACAGCTGGCTTTGTCAGTTGGCTGGTGTCAATGCGCTCACAGCGTCGTCGTGGGCGTCCTCCAAAGCGCATCCGCATGTCAGCACATACAAGTGCATGGTCGGTGTCCACACATGTGCTCCAAATCGAGCGACAATTCTGGATGCAGCCTCTCCAGCGGTAACTAATAGCAATGTGATCGATCTGCGTCCAAGGCTGGTTCGAGGCTGGTGGGCGCCAAGTCACCCTCCGGCGGGTGCTGTGTCGGAAATTAGTGCTCGCAAGAAATAAGCGAGCATCTTCACACAAATGAAGTAACCGCTCACCGTTATCATTACGGGAGCCTACACCGTGTTGACCGCCCAGATGCATTTCATCAGTGGACAACTTTCCAACTTGTGCGTTCATATCCCCCGCCAGAACAACAGTGTCCGTGCTTCTTTTGTGGCGAAGGAGCTGAGTCAGTTGGCGGTAGAAGTCGTTCTTTACCGATCATCGCTACAGTTTGTGGGCGCGTAGGCAGCGATGATGAATAGACATCTATTAGTCCCGCGCGACTTCGAAGCTTTAGAGGAGCCAGCCAATCGGACCGCACACATCCGGCTACTGATTGGAATCCAATCAACCAGAGCAGCTTCAGCCCGGGGACTCAGAGCAATGCCAACACCGGCTTGGCCGGTGCTCGAAGCTGCATCGTCACCGGATAGGCGCACTGAGAAAATACTGCTTGCGTCACCTGAAGGGGATCGCAGAGTGAGCACAGAGCTCGAGTCTTGCAGGCGGGTCTCTGATAAGCAGCAGATATCGATCGAGAGGGTCTCTAATGTTCGGGCAAGTGCTGCCTGTTGACCGATCTGTAGTAGTGTGCGTACATTAAGGCATGCCAATCTGAAGGAGAATCGAGGGCTCCAAATGGAAGCCGATGAACTGGAATGGACCGCTTGGTTGGACATAGGCTTGTCGACAGGAGAGGAGTGACGCTTCGCGTTCACATGTGAGTTGAAACTAGAAGATAAATGCCTAGCAAAGCATGTTGGGGAAGGCCCAAGAATCGGGAGGTTGAAAACTGGGGGGATATAAGTGAAGTTGGCAGGGGACGGTAAGAGTGAAAAAGCGTAAGATGGGGAATAAGAAGACGGGAAGGCTTGAGCAGTAGCATCCAAACCCCTATCCACCCTGCTCGATGCAGCAGATAGGGCACCGTTGATTATCCTCTGCGGTGGCCAGAGCATCAGCAATTTGTTTGAAGTGTGATTCATTGTATTGCGTGGGCAGGATACTGTCAGGTTGCCCAGGCCTAGACAGGAGAACGATTAGGGTTCTCAACCAAAGCCTTTGGTTTAAAAACCTGACCGCAAGGCAGCGGGTTTGGCGTTGGACTACAAGGAGTCCGTTTTAAGGAATAAGGTGCCACCCTCATTCCAACCCCCAACCTGGAGGACCAGGAGGCTGAGTTTGTCTGACCTCTAACCATTGACCAATCTGGTATGAGTGACTCTGAAGGTGCAAAAGCACCACCCAGCATAGCTCAATGGATCGCTGAGGCACACAAACCATCGCACCGCGGTAAGGTCCAGCCTCATTGCGATGGAGTCCAGCCTCATTGCGATGGGATCCGGGGCGTGCGCTGACATTGTTTATAACGTCTTCGTGAACGATTCGCAGATCATTTCTGGGGTGCGGTCATTTAGGCAGGTCTGAAATATATCCTTATCAAACGCCGAGAACACGCCAAAGTACCTCACAGTAAACATTTTATCTTCCTATTTATTGGGATATCCTGTATAGGAAATCTAGTGACATAATAGAGTAACATTGTCACTGGGAACTGAGGGCGTGTTATTTTACCTACTCCGTCGACCATGAGTCCTTCGTCGGTGAGCACAAGCTTAACTATCAACAACCTGTTTGCAGTTTGATACCTGGTGGAAGAAATGACATGATCCTACAGACGATAGCTGGAATGTGGCGCTTGCAACCGGGTCTTAAGATAGGAACTGGCACCTTGAAGTCTCCCGCAATGAGAATATGGCTGTATGACTTGATCAAAGCAACCCTCAGAATGGTGGTCAGTTTGAAGTGCCATGCTCATGCAGTTTGCTGAACGAAAATTTACGGTTAGCATACATGTGCCCTTTCCCCACCGTTTAGCGGACACGAAAGCGAAGCAGAGGCTCGGATTTCTGGGTGATCAGTAAATTCACATAGGTGCTTAGTTGTTTACTGGTTAATGATTCACCATAATTTACTGTTGTAGCGTTCCGAACCACCGACATACCAGATAACTTGATCTCAGAACCAGCTACCTTAGGGCTTAATCAAGCCTGCTTTCATGAGCCATTGAAAGCTGACAGCAAACACTTGGATCTGTTGAGACAAGCCATCGCACAAATAGACATTCCTATATACTGACCAATGCTTAGTGCGTATGTTTGTCTCCATGTCGAATACTCAATTCGAGCCTGACAGCCATGGCTAAAATACGACCTGAATGCGTAGCAGCAGCTTCAGGGCGACGCATCAAAGTTCGTCACCGAAATGCGCAATATCCCATAGGTGATGAGGCTGAAACGACTGAAAGTATTCAGCGGACCGAATCGCAGATTGCGCTACGAGCTGCTAACTGCCTATTTGATTTTGCACGACCCACATCCTGTGTGATACTTCTTTTGTTAACTCAGTAGTACTTTAAAACTGAGCTCACTCCATGAGTATACCATAACAGCACAGTCGTTTCCAGTGCCGCAGAAGTTTACATTCTACTCGAGTGCATCAAGCGGGAAATACTCACTCCGAAACGATCGCTTGTACACCGACACTACCCCTTTGTAGAAGTAGGTTTGATGACGCACTCATCCAGTTCAGTTTTAAGAACTCAAGGTAGCGAAGATATCTCTCCTCAATACTTCTCATCAAGCAACTACAGTTATAAGACAAGAACAACACAATGCAGTATGCCAATGAATGCCGGACTGAGAATGGGTAAGCCGGGAGCATTCGAATCATGCTACCAAATACAAGCGATAATTTTGTCAATCAACTGAAGACAGGCGTCACAGCAGTCGATGGCGAAAGGAAGCTCGAAGTTGGCCGCCACCCTTGTCCCACACTGGGGAGTTGGCGCTTGACCATGGTAAGAATGGCGTTTGCACAACGGTCCTTTGTTTGCACAACTCCGGCTGCATCACTCTGATAGTAGTAGCTTCCGCCGTCCTCAGGAGGCGTTTTCTGGGCATTTTGGGATATCTGTTGGGCAGAGTGTAGAATGATTGAATGAGCCGACTGGTGGGATTTTGCGTCCACTTTGGTACAAGTGGTCCATGATGGCACTGTTAAATCCTCTAACCATACCCCTTCTTAGTGAACCCAGGCAGTGCTTAGTGATTCGTTTTGACACACGCCTGGTCATATGTCCAACGTACCTTACACCTAAGGTGCTAAGTACAAAACTACGATGGAATGTAACAGTATGTTTCAAGTGCTCCATGCTCACCTATTTTCTGTCCGGTATTCACTGGCCTACTGCGTTGTATTGTTTTTTACTCTTATACCTGTGGTTTCTTAATGAGAAGGTTCGAGAAGAGATCACTTCGCTACCTTGAGTTCTTAATCTGATACTCGTTTTGTCCAATATTTAACAGTTCATATTTTTGATTTACGCTATCGCTTCATTCTGCGCCCTTGCCTTACTTTGAAGTTATTGTCTGTCACCTGTTGGTAAAGTGGAACCACGTGGATTGCTGGACTGCAGCATAATAAACGATAAATCCTGTCGATAATAGAATACTATTTTAATGACTTCTTCTCGATAAGCAACCAGACCACCCAACAAGAGAGATAAAGCAATGGTTCTAAACCCGCATAAATTCGTTGTTCTTCGTTTATGATGAGGTCCCGCATTTGTAAGGTCTGTCGTTCCCTAAGTTCACTCCGTTTGCTATGGTAGTCTTCTGCGTTATTGCACAAGCGGGTTAGGGTTTTTGGATGTTAGGAGTGCGTTGATAGATAGAAAATTCAGATTTGATTTTTCGCGGTCATTTTACTGTATGTCGGTAAGCATTTTTGTTTTGCCATGGTTTTATTAATTCTAATCGCGTTGCACGGACACACAGTGAGCTCCACCATCCGATGATCTATCGTGCTCCGCTTCGTTCTCCTTCGTGCTCCTAGCCCAAATCATACTTTGGCCAACTTGCTTTCGCTTCCAGTCAACTTCTGTGCGCGCGAAGAGGCCACGGCGAGGTAAGCGATGAGTAGGTATGTGAAGAACACGCCCAAGCCACTGAAGTTTGTGCAGAGAAATTATAATATTCAGTGGCCGGCAAAGTCTAGCTAAGCTGAAAATCCTTCCTTGAACATCTTCATTCTAGTGTAATATTGCCATCGTACACCATCAGTGCCCCGAAGGCAACGGTGATCAAAAACAGACAGCCTCTCAGCATTCTTTGAGTGAACAGACAAAGTCACGTAGCAATTACGCAGAACCACGCTCAATGTGGATATGTAAAGTCGGGCCTTCAGAAAGAGACTCAGATCACTACGACACAAGAAATGGCGGAGGTTGTCAAAAGCAACCTGAGCCTTGGAGACGCCAGAGACCTCGTCCGTTGAACCATTAGCACTGAGGCAACTTCCGATGTAAACGAACTTGTCCATTACTTCCACCGAATGACCCAGATATATATATATATATATATATATATATATATATATATATATATATATATATATATATATATATATATATATATATATATATATATATATATATATATGGTGCGCTGAGGCTGGTGGTGGCTAGATCCTGACAGATGGTCTACCCACTGCTGCTACTGCTGCGCCATAGTCTCATGTCCTGGGCGCCTCCACGTGGCGACCGCTGGGTGGGAGTTAGGTTTCGCCCTTCTCCCTGCTAAGATCCAGGACACCAATCCGCATGAGTCAGCTAACTGACCATGTGCTAGACCCGCTGCCTTTCGGGTGTTCATTTAATCGAAGGCTTTGGCTGAGGACCCGAGTCGTTCTCCTGTCAGGTGTGGGCGCCCTGGCAGTATCCTAGTCCATCCTCTCCGGAGGTTAGGAAGTGGTCGATGGCCCACTTCCCGTAAAACCTAGCCATGGGAGACAACAGGTTACGGGTGATATTCTCAATGCTCGATTGGCGTAGAGCACGAGTGCCACGCATTGTCTCTGACGGTGGGAGGACACCTCCGGGTGTTCAATGGTTTGCTACTGCCCGCCTCAAGCCAGGCAGCCCCTGGTCAAATTGGTGCAAACCCGCCAAAACCCACCTGCGTCTGGCCGTGGTCGCAGGTGCGTATCCAATTACGGTCGCAAAACATATGATAACTGTTCCAGAACCTCAAAGGCTGCGTGTGACGGCCGTTAAGCAGACCCCAATCTGTCTCTGCAATCACATTCCCGAGCTGGATCTGCTCTCCACTGCCTTGTGGGTCAGGCTATTGAGCCAAAGGCTCCGGGTGGAGTCCCTCAAGCAAACCTCCGAAGCACAACGACCACCTCGCGTGCGATTGCCCACCAATGCAATCGTATGCCTGCGCGCAAAGCACTCAGCATCAGGTGCTGGAACGTGCGCACACTACTGGACCGGAACTCCAGCGAGCGCCCGGAGCAACGCACTGCACTGGTCGCAATGGAGCTGGCGCGCTACCACATCGATATTGCGGCGCTCAGTGAAACTCGGCTCGCTGAGCAAGGTAAGTTACATGAAGCAGGTGCTGGCTACACATTCTACTTGGTGGGGAACGCCGCCTCAGCACCACGTGAACATGGGGTCGGATTTGCAATATCCGACCGCCTGAATGGCCAGCTGGTGGGTGAACCAACGGGCATCAGCGCGCGGCTGATGACTGTTCGCCTACGACTCGGAAGAGGTAAGTTTGCTACTTTCATAAGCACGTACGGTCCGACCATGTGTTATCCTGATGACACGCGTGATCAGTTCTACACTGAGCTATCCTCCGTGATACGGTCTGTGCAGAGGAACGACCGACTATTTCTGCTGGGTGATTTCAACGCGCGCGTTGGGCGTGATGCATCAGCGTGGACAGATGTTATCGGTGCGCATGGCATTGGTTCAGCGAATGCGAACGGTGACATGCTGCTCTCACTGTGTGCCACTCACGGCCTGACGATCACGAACACTCGGTTTGCACTGACTGCGAGTGATATAGCAAGTTGGACGCACCCACGGAGTGGTCACGCTCACCTGCTCGACTATGTCATCGTACGTCAGCGTGATATGCGTGAAGTGCGCATGACACGTGTACTGCGTGGAGCTGAGTGTGGCACTGATCACAAATTGGTTCGGACCAAACTGTACATATATATTCGTAAATCGATGTATTGCACTCCCGCCGTGAATCGGCGTAAATTTAACATTCTCTCCCTCGGTACTGTGGCGAAACGTACTGAGCTGGAGAAGGCGATGGCTGCACGCCTGTGTGGTGATGTGGACTGTATAGCCACAGTGGGCGACCTGTGGCACCACATTCGCGACCAGGTGACAGCTGCTGCCGAGGAGACCATCGGGCGCGCAAACTGTAAGCGGCCTGATTGGTGTGATGACAACAATGTGACGAGTGACGCATTGGTGTCAGAGAAGAATGCAGCCTTTGCTGCACATGTGGCAGATCCCAGTGACTTGGGGAAGAGTGGTCAGTTTCGCAAACTTCGCCGGCGACTGACCCGAGAGCACCGTCGCGTTAAAAATGCATGGTGGACGGAGAAGGCGAAGGAGATGGAATGCTACGCCGAACGCCGTCAACACAAGGAATTCTTTGACTCCTTGAAGGCAGTGTATGGACCGAGATTGGAGCCGCTGAGGACACTGATCGATGGTAGTTCAGGCGCTACCTGCACCCAGACTGCAGACATAATGCAGGTCTGGCGGAAACACTTTGACTGTCTCTTGAACAACCGTTCAGAGATCGACTGGCCTACATTGAATGGCCTGAAGCAGCACGATGTGAAGGCGGATCTGGCGGATACGCCGAGACTGGATGAGACGCAGAGAGCACTTGCTCAGCTGCGAAACGGCAAATGTGCCGGAGGTGACGGGATCCCACCTGAAGTATTGAAACACGGTGGACCCGCGTTGTTGACTGCGCTGCACCACTTGGTGCAACGCGTGTGGATTGAGGAGGAGGTGCCTGCTGAGCAGAAAGATTCCCTTGTGCTACCACTGTACAAGGGCAAAGGTAGCAAGCAATGTTGCACGAATTATCGTGGCATCAACTTGCTGAGTAGTGTGGGCAAGGTGATTGCCCGAATCCTGCTCATTCGTCTCGTGAGTCAGATTGTGGAACCAAACGTGGCGGAAGAGCAATGTGGATTCCGTTCGGGTCGCAGCACTATAGATATGGTGTTTGCGGCTCGTCAGTTGCAGGAGAATTGGGGAGAACGACATCAGCCTTTGTACTCGCTTTTTGTTGATTTCACCAAGGCATTTGATACGGTGAACCGCGAGGCACTGTGGCTGGTGTTGGGTAAGTTTGGTTGCCCGCGTAAGTTTGTAAGTTTAATTGAATGTCTGCACAGTGGTATGCGAGCGAGGGTGCAGCTGAGTGGAGAGACCTCTGATGACTTTACAGTTGTCTCTGGTGTGAAGCAAGGCTGTGTGTTAGCTCCTGCCCTGTTTAATATCTATCTTCATGCAATGTTGTCTTGTGCTTTTGATGCGGCTTGTGCTTATGGTGTTCGTGTGGAGCACCGTATTGATGGTGGGTTGCTGAACATCCGTCGTTTCGGTGCGAGAACTCTAGTCTGTGAGACAACTATCCGTATGTTGCTGTTTGCTGACGACTATGCGTTGTTTTCACACAACGCGGATGAGTTGCAGCACATGACTAGCGCTCTGGCTTCGACAGCGGCCAAATTCGGGCTCACCATCAACACAAGCAAAACTGTGTGTCTCTTTCAGCCTTCACCGGAGGTGCAATCTTCAATATTGCCGCAAATCAGCATTGGTGCTGAAGTATTGGAAACCACCTCCCGCTTCTGCTACCTTGGGAGTGTGATGTCGACTGATCAGCAACTACACTTTGAGTTGCGTAATCGCGTGTCGAAGGCGGCAGCGGCATTCGGGAAGCTTGAGTACCGAGTGTGGAACAACCATCAGCTTAGCATTGGCACGAAGCTGATGGTGTACAAATCCATGGTACTGTCCGTTCTTCTATACGGCAGTGAAACGTGGACGATGTACCGTCGGGATGTGCGATATCTCGAGCGGTTCCATCAGCAGTGTCTGCGACGAATTCTGCGGATCGGCTGGGGCGCCAGAGTTGCAGACACGGAAGTGTTGCGCCGAAGTGGGATGTATGCAGTGGACTGCATACTATTGCTGTGACACCTGAGATGGCTCGGTCATGTGAGCCGTATGGATTCGACGCGGATACCGAAACAACTCTTATGCCGTCAGCTGAGTACTGGGAAGCGGCATGCTGGGAAACCAAAGTTACGTTACCAGGACATGATTAAAGTGAGCCTCACACGTTCTAATCTTGATTGCAGATCATGGGAATCGAAGGCGGTTGATCGGCGTGCATGGCGCGATCTAATCACGAAGACAGTTGCTGAAGTGCGGGAGAAATCCCTCATGCATGCAGAGAAGAAGCGGCAGTTGCGGAAGCGGCAAGCACCGATGAATTGTACTCCATCGACATCGAGTGCATTGTGCTGTAGAACATGCGGTCGCGAGTGCCTTAGTCAGACAGGCCTAGTGAGCCATGAGAGAGGTCACTCGGGACCACTGCCGAAGCGACGACGGGTCCCGCAGTGAACGTAGGCAGCACCGGCGCAGCGTTTGTAGGCACGCTGAATTCGATTTACTAACCGCATGCTTGCATGCTAAGTCTCTTTATTACAGGTGGAGGGTTTTCGGTTCTCTCTTAATTCCTTTCTTTCTCATATAAATGTCTAGTGGGCCATGCGCTGTGCCATTTGGGGCCACTACAGAAGCGACGACGGGTCCTGCAGAGAATTACGACGAGCCGGCGCAGCGTTTGTAGGCACGCTGAATTCGATTTCCTAACCGCGTGCTTGCATGCTAAGTCTGTTTATTTCAGGTGGTGGGTTTACAGTTTTTACCTTAATGCTTTTCTTTCTCATATAAATATCTCCCTGTACTCTATTCCATTAACTTGCACACATCGCTTCAGCCAATTGTATTCGATTTCCATAACATTTTTGTGTTCGTGGCATTCCGTGAACTGTACTTCCTGACCTCGTGCACTTAGCTAGGATTTGTTTGTAAACAACTTATTACGTATGCTATTTGATTAAGGTTTATGTCACCGTTGCCTTATGCATTAATCGAGTTTTTCTCTTTTTCTTTCTCTCTCTCAAGTGATTGGCTGTTGTTTGATATCCTCGGTGTGGCTGCGCTTGGTGTGCATGTTGACAAGGTGCCTACCTGTCTATTACCCACTACCTCGTCCATACTGGCTCCAGGAGACAGTTGGTCGTTGCTAGAGGGGACGGGGTGCACGGTTCTTGTGGCCGTGCTAGGCTCAAAGAGCGGTTCCATGCACTCAGTGTGGAGCGGACTACGGTCCAGCCACCGCCTTGTGTGCGGTTGATTCCCCAAATACAGCGTGCTTGTGTTTGCCTGCGAAGGAGTGTGGGCCAGCTCCGTTGATGAAACGTGGCGCCCATCCACATGCCTCCCGGTCTTATTCCTTCGGGTTTACACTGGATATGGGGTGTGTGGTTGGAGCTGTGGGTGGTGCAGCGCAGTTCACCCATGGTCGCTCTGTAGGCGCCGGCGTCCTGTGGCTGGCCACAGTGACAGGCAGTTCCGAAACCGGATGCCACCATATATATATATATATATATATATATATATATATATATATATATATATATATATATAGCCCTCGGAAGCACGACGGAATAGGAAAACAGGATTAAGATAAAAGAAGTAAGAAAAACAAAAAATGTTTGTCCATTTTACCACTCACAATGTTTTGAGTTTTTGGAATGTTTTTATTAGGGGGCGAAAATGGGAATCACTGCAACAAGCAGAGATACACGCCCGCCACTGAATACTCTTTTAGTCATATCTTAAATTTTCCCACTAGCGGCACTGTGCATCCTTGGGACCGCATCCAGGGAGTCGGGAAGAATCAACCGAAGCCAGATGTTTTGTCAACTTTTTCATCCTACTTCTCCAGGTTGTAGGCTGTCCACCGCGCCGCGTCCTCCAGCCCTGCCCAGCGACCGCAAACTAGGCACGACGCGGAAGACGCTGAGCAGGCATACGCAGTAGTGTCCGAGCCATCGTACTTGGCGCAGCGAGACAACGGCCTCGAGGGAGTGGCTGCCTCCACCCAAGACACGCTGTCTGACTTCAACATTGGCTACGTGGTGCAGCCACCACACACGGGCGATGGACCACAAGCAACGGTTCTCGAAGACAGACAGCCGGCGCAGGACATCGGTAACAGCACGCCAGGTCTCGCAACTGTAAAACAGTACAGCGCGGACGGTCGCACTGTAAACGCGGGTTTTGATAGAGAGACGGATGTCATGGCGGCACCACAAATGCCTCAACCTAGACAAAGTGAAACGAGCACTTGAGATGATCAACGAAATCTCATTCCCAACCACCCACTAGCAGTTACGCAACTTCCCATGTAAACAAAACTCTTTACAAGTTCAAGCATCTCACCATGGTTGGTGAGTGCAGGTAAAGGCGCATGCCAGTCTTGAAAAAGCGCGTAGCACTTGGATGGTAAACAATGCACGCCATTCTGCGACGGTTCAATCACCAGGCGGTTGAGTGTAAGTAGGACGGCATGCGGACTGTCACCCTACAAGACGATATCATCAGCGTAATGCCAAGTAACCACCCGACTACTTTTGAAGAACTCAACGCCAGCGTACAACAAATGTTCTAGAGCATTTTTGAGGACACTCTTAATGGCAAAAGCGAAGAGGAATGATGGCATAGGGCATCCTTGTCGAACATCAGTGGTGACAACAAGGGAAGGCGAAAGCTTGCCATGTGCCCTAACTCCACCCGAGGTCAGACTATACAGAGCACGCAGTAAGGAAACGAACTACCCGGGCATACCATTCCTCAGAAGACGGTGCCAGGTGGCTGCCTTCCGTTGCGGCACGGATGTGACTTCATGCCCTTTTTCGCATAAGCGATACAATAAAGACTTGGCTTCGGTTTATGAAACGTGTTTACTAGTTTTACAACGATATCCATAAAAGTCACTTGATACTTGCTTTGGATCTATGGAAAGAAAGGCACCAGCTGATGGCAGTGATACGATAGGAAGGCTTACATCCAATGTAGAAAATAAGCTTTATGCACCCGACTGGGAACATATTCAGTATTTTTCACTAGCACTGCAGTTTCAAGGATGCATGACATAGATCTAAATTTACAAGCGTGACAAACTATTAACCTTTGCATTTATATTATTTCGGCAACGTGTAGAGTGGTAGTGCTAAGTTATTGGGGGTCCATTTAAATGAAATGGAAAGCAGCGCCGACTGCAAAAAATCCTTCCTATCAGCCCACGATGCTAGGGAAAAGGTCGGATGACCGGACATATTGCTAAAAATGGTCGCAAAACTGTTCCCACTGAATAGGACAACACAATGGTCCAAGATGGCAAGGACTGATGCACTGTTTACAGCTATAACTGCTGGCTTTCCGGTAGCTGTCTGGTGAAAATGATACAATGGATAGACTGTGAATTGACTGGTTTGTAGCAGCTACAACGAGTGGGCGACGGCTGGTGTAATGGGGCCTGTTGTCTTTTCTGTGAGGGACACAGCCTCCTCCAGAATATAAAGGTGTCTTGAGTAGATCCACCAAGTGATTGCTTTGTATCGCATACCCTTCTGATGTTACCGCTGGTTGGACGATTGCCGATAAAGGGCTGATGCTCCTGTAGATCTTTATTTTGCTATATTTTTATTGTACATCAGTGTAGTTGTGTCATTAACGTTCAAGCAGTTATCGTGTAGTTGAACTCCTCAGATGACATGGGTGTGTATTTGGGATGATGCCACATGATTTAACACAATTTCTCTCAATTCTACAGGTTACTGATGTTGTCAACTACGCCACTGTCCCACTCTCCGTTCCGGAACCATACTGGCATATGCCAAAGCTGTCTATCAAGTGGCCACAATTCGAAACTGAAGCCGCACTGCTAGCTTGTCTATTGAACGGATATGCGCCAGCCTCCGAAGTCTTGATGCTTCTTACTGTGAATGCAACGGAGCCGTTGAAAATTGTGGCACGCAAGAAGGTTGCGTTGAATCCACTCGGCGATGTGGTAAATGTGCACTTGGGTTGGCTTGAATTATGGCCACCTTCACCGCAGGCAAAACTCTTCTGTTTGGTAAGGCCGATATCTATCGAGAACCAGTGGGAACGCGTGATTTCCGGAAAGCTGTCTCAGTCAGAGTTGGTGAGGCTGAGTCAGCCAATGGCGAAAACGCATTTGCCTAGCAACTGTCCCAATGCACCGAACATTTGGACAGAACCACCGACAAACAATGAACTGCTACCACAAACTTCGCGGCTGCATGTGAGATGTGAGGGAATGGTCACAACTCATGGGCACCCACTCAAAATGTACTACCTGACCTCGAATTTCTCTCTAGTCATATGTGCCGTGGAGGGGAAGCTGGCAACTAAGGAGCATGTGGTTGCCCGTGAAGCAAACTTGTCCCAGTGGATGGTTTCGGAGCATTCGTGCATTTTGGTCACAACAGAAGACAGGACGTGTTCTCAGCCCATCGGTGAACAAGAGTACTGGCTTGGCCCATACTACCAGACATCCTGTGTGGTAAAGATCCATCCGTCTGGCCTCGAAGTATTCCGGAGCATAAAACTGACCATAAAACAACTGCGACACATTGACTTCATGGCTGTCAGTTTCTGCCGAACGGTAGATCTGCATTTGACCAGCGTTGGTCAGAGGAAACAAGACCCTGATCTCACAAGTGATCTGATCAATGTCCGATTCCAACTCCCAACTCAAATTACACAATTCTTCTTCAAACCTGATGAAGAGGTCTGGTTTTGTGAAACCTACTCTTTCCCATTAAGCCAACAGTCCGGTACAGTTAAGGTCTTACATGCCTCACCACGAACACTGGAGAAACAGCTGCGGTTATATAAAACAAGAGAGAATCGCACACAACCAACACTGAAGGACCCTCGACTGGCGGCCGGAAAGATAAGGCTGCAGTTGAATTACTATTCTCTCCTCATTTTTCAGCCACAAACACAAACCCATGGGAGGCTGAGGCGTGGGGAAGCTATTCTGAGGTGTGTCTTCCAATCACTCTACAGGGATCTACGCACACGCGTTGGAGCGGCTGAGGTAGAACCGGTTATCCAACGTCCAGAAATTCTGTCGATCGGTGAGGCGATGGAGATTGACTGTGAGATGCGACCACAGCTGGACATGGTGCGTACCGCTCTGCATCGCCTGATTCACTACACTTGGTTGCACTACGACCTATGTGTGGCAATGTTCCCCCTAATGCACCGGATAAAGCACCGCTTAGTCAGATCCGATACCCAGCCGACCGCCAAGCTGTTGGGACCAGTGTCAGGATTTGCGAGAAACCTCAGTGTATCCCTCCTAATGGACGAGGACGTCAATTCGATTGTTGTCCAACCTGTCTCGGTGAGTGTGTTCAAATTATATACTGCTATGGAGATGCCAACACACACATGCCCACTGAACAAGCCTAGTTTTCACAATTATCGTAGCTTATCAAACTAAGTGTTTACTATCAAAGATTTGTACAAATATTCTCAGTTATGTGCAGTGTTGATCCTTGTGGGTTGGTTCTATCAAGCTAACCTTACTTGTCGTGCTTAATAAGATAGATTCAGCACTTGGGTATTCTGGCGCAACTTGATGTGACTTTGTCGTTATAACATCACAGCTAACCCAGTAAGTCATCATCAGCACAGGTTAGTTAACAAGGTAGGAATCTTACCCTACTTTGACCATCAACTAGACTGAATTATCCTCTCTCGTTATTGGTCGGTACTTACATAAATTCAGAGATGTGCCTGCTCTATAGCACTTATCTATTACGTGTGTAATTACATCAACAACTACCAAGTTCCAAAAGTTCCATCGTACTACACCAGTACATTGCTTTAGGGGACGCATGTGGCCGTGTGGTCATGATCCAAAATGCATATGAATCCAGTGTCATTAGCATTTCTATGTGGCACAAAGCTCACGGATTGTACGGTTCATTCGGATTCCATTTGCATTTCAGGAATTCGATAGCGCGGAATATTTCTGCACCGGCATGACCTTGGAAAACACGACATTACGAAGCCACACCATCAAGCGACGGATCCTTGGCAAGTCGAAGCACGTCTCTTTTGGAATTCGCTTACAAGGAGTACGAAACTTGTGGGCAATAGCCTCTCCGCCAGCAAAATTAGGACAAGTGGCACAATTCAGGTGTTCCGTCTGGTCAACAAATCCTGCTGGACGAAAGATTGCGCATTTTCAAGTATCCACCGCCGGTCAGAGTGAAGAGCTGCACAACGAGCGCCTGCGCGTCCTTCACCCACATGGAGTTGTCCTGGGTGAGATATGTGCGCACGTAACGGTGACAAGTGTAAATTTTGTCAACGACTTTGTGTGCCATTTCGCAGATGACACAATAACCACGAATAAAACGATTCGTCCGGCGAGGACTGATTGTGGTGCACCTGAAGTGGAATGGAGCCCGAGTGGCAGAAAAGAGTACGGAGTGCATGACAGCATTTATTGTGAGGCCCGGGGTGGCTGTGAACATGCTGCGATCAGATGGATTTGGGTGGCTGGTCCGATCCCACAAATCGGACCCGAGTCATACGATAACGTGCAGACACTAAGTAGTCTAGACAACAGACTGTCTCTTCTGCAGTTGAATCGAAGTGGCCACTACGTGTTTCGTTGCATTGCTACCTGTGAATGTTCGTATGAGAAGAGAAGCACTTCTGTCACGGTCACAATTTACGTGAATGTTATGCGAGAGAATGGTACTGGAGGTCTGGTGCAAAACCCCCAAGCAGATCGTAGCTGCTTGTCAGGAGTTACATCTACAAATGAGCTAACCGGTTTTGATGAGCCATACGGGCATCGCCAATTAATATCCCACAGTTCTCTGGTGAGATCTTTTCAGGCCGTTACAGCAGATAAGGTGGAGTCAAACGATATATGGAGCGTAGATGTACTTGAGAGATTGGAGCAGATCAATACTCTCGATGACCACATGGACGAGGTAGAGGACAAGACGATTCCTGACGAGTTACGTGCTCCCTCTTCGTTTCAAACTGAAAAACGGCTCAACCTGCTACCATCACCAAAAGTACACATCCCCCGCGTTGATCAAAGCGAGCTCAGCGATTTTTCACTGTGTGGAACGGACCACCGAACTCAGTTTCGGAAAATTCAGCAAGCCACACGGAAGGGTCACATAGAAACAGCTGCTTCGGCAGTGCATTATGCACGTACAGCGGAAGAGGAGGATACAACCGAGAGGCAGGCTTTCGACGCCGATCTTCGAAGACCACAATCTGATCTACATCCTCCTGTTGTTTTGTTTGCTAAAGGCCATTTTACTGTTGCAGAGCAACTTAGAGCTCCCCATCTTCGTCGCCATGCGCACGCACTGCGAAGTGCCTATGATGATGGGTACCGATTAGTGAGTCGGTTAGAAAATATGCGTGAAGATATCCAAGGGGAGTTACCTGCTATTGAAGCAATGACAAGGTCCGAAAGATTGGGGGACATAAGAATGACTGCTAAACTACCGCGCGTGAACCGTTCAAGCATCTACAGTGTGCTATCCACCTGGTCGAAGGAACGCGCACAGGAGGTCGCGTTTGCAGGAAACCTGAGGAGCGTGGATGTGCTGGAACAAAGTGATATTCACGCGGATGCTCTTGTTCGGCCTACACAGTCTTCGCACTCGTCTCGACACTTAGTTTGGCACCTCGCTAACAAATGGGATATATCCCAACAGGATCCAAGGAAGCGAATCCCTTATAGTGACATTCCTAGCAGCTTGGAACTGCCGTATGAACCCAGTCGAACTGCAATGGCGTGTGAGTTGTCACAAAGCGACCATGAACGGCGAGTGCCGTTGAGTTTGGACGGGCGTAACATGGAACCAGATCGTCAAAGAAGATGCAGATCGCGGGACGTAGATTATCAGCTCGAATCGACGACTCCAGATGTACAGATCAACGGGTATCGCAGACAACTTGAACGTGGCATAACCCGTATGAAACGGTATCCAGAGATTTGTTACGATCAGGCCGATCGTGCGTCATGGAGCAAGTCGGAACGGAAGTTCGACAGACAAAGTGGCAGATTTCGCTGGGATCCGCTTGGACGACAGCACTCACGCCAATCAGTGACAACAACACACACAAAACATTGGTGTAGACATGCCAGATTAGACACAGACGATAGTGAAGATGGTTTGTCAACTGCTGACTTGGAGGCTACGATTCCCGCAGGTCTACATGATATTGGATATGCCTGGACCACCCATGGGGATATATCACAGGAAGCCTGGTATAACGCACGCAGCCAGTCAATTAAGCATCTGATCCCATGGCGACTGGAAAACCAGGAGAGCGACGTGATACTAGAATTCTCACTTATCGTCTTGCCGGTGTCTGTGTCTGCCCGATGCCCACAACTCGATGGAGGTGAATTTTCAGCTTATCGACCACTGCAAATTACCTGGATTAGACAGCCATATGCTCCCAATCCACAACCATCGGATGTGGAGCAGCTTGTGCAATTCTCTCTGGTGGAAAGACGTGTCAGGATATTGTCTGGGCGAGGGAATATATCGGAGAGATTATTCATTTATCCGGAGCGAAAGTGGCCCTCATCACATACGTTGGATATTGGCGTAGTGGCCGTGGATGATTACGGATTCTACGGCTGCACCACTACGCTTCAGCCTCTCCGACCAAGAGGTGAGTTGATAAATGTGTCAAAGATCAGCTCCACGCCGTTGTGTATTATACCAACAATCATACGACCAGTTGCTACGATTGATCGGATGAGGAATGGTACCGCTGCATCCACGAACAAATGTCTCAGTGAGGGTGACGAATTCCTGATTCGCTGTGCCGGGTCCAGGATGCAGCTGTTTTGTGAGCAGGCGGATAGTATCGCTCATGGGTATCGAAGTATGCATTCTAGACTCAGTGCTTATTTACATTTGCTGACAAGCTCGAAGTCATATCGAGTAATCCAACTCAATTCTGACCTCAATTCGTTTGAGCAGTTGAATGTGTACAAGAACCATATAGTGAAAATCTGGAAGATGACGGCCACCACGTTGTTGCGGGACGCATACGTGACGTGTGTATTACATCCGGAATTAGCGATTCCACCAATGGGACGTCCTGCTTATTGGAGTCGACTGGAGGACGAGTTCGCTTTACGCCAAAGGCAATTGTCTCGTCGATCACGGGCCGTACACATATGTGTGGATCAAGGCGGTGACGTGCTAAATGTTTACCCTTCTCCTCTCAATGGTAAATTGACACTGCGTTTCGGCCAACCCCTCACGTGTGTCAGCATAATGCCCGGTTCGGAACCGCCAATGGTTACCATTTACCCCATTTCAAATACGAAAGCCCACAGTGCCGTTCAGAATGGTCCGGTTCAAAGATCCAGGTGGATGGACGCGGTTCTTGAGTCTCCCGTATCGTGGCGCAATTCCACAAGGCCGGACCGCATGTCCGTCTTTGTTCCAAAGACCGCTCAGACGAGACGCTTATACTACTTAATTTGTGAACATACACCTTCGAATACGTCGCAAGTAAGCATGCATGATCATATATCTGTTTGACGCACATGTTTCTAGTATGCGATTATATCTGTTAGATTAGGAATCCAAACACAACGGGTCTGGTTCCTTCATGCCTAATCGATTCTGCTGATTGTGTGTGATTGTGCTAATCACCTGATAGTACCAACAATTTCACCATGGCGTTCACTGACGGTTGATTCATGAGGAAGATACCCTTGGTGAGGTGAGACCACATCTTTCGTTGGCATGCATAAGGGTAAAACACTTCCCCCCTTAGGTGCAGCCAAAATCGATTGACGCAACGGTTTATAGGAATAATGGAGAACCGACATAATCAGAGTGCGAACGCAAGTGCTGTAAAATGGCCGTGGCGATTCTTACAGACCCCAAAATAAAAGTGACAATAAACGTAATTCGGATGGGCGTGTACTGGCTAAGCCGGTTACGATAATACAAACGTGGATTTCATATGATTACCTAAGTAAGATGGCTGATAAGCACATTGAGTGAACGCCATGTAGACACAGGAGTATGAGTCGTGGATAAACTGTGGTGCATGATATCTGCGGCCCAAGCGACTGCTCACGGTTACTCTGTCAATTATAAATATCGCATGGATATACACGAGGTTTAAGAAGGCCGGATCTTTCCTCGTTCTGTATTTTGTAGAAGAAGCAATGGGATTAGGAGTTGGTAGGTCAGCCACTCTCACTTGCATTTCGGCTAATCGACGGAAGCTGGTAACACCAGTGTGTGCTAGGCGGCGCTTCACACAAGGTGGACGGCTATTAAAACACAAGCAAGATAGCCGTCTATTTTTAGAGCGGACATCGGAAAATATACACGATGGCCGCTATACATGTGTCATCCTTTCTTAATTGCAAGCTGTCGGAGTAGTAAATACTAGTCCGAGACGGTGCGCGTAATCGTGCGCGGATATCATTGAAGTTGGACACAGGGGACTATTTTCGATAGGCTACAAAAAGATGTGGGAGGATGAAGCGAGACAGGAGCAAACGTTGGCGCGGTTACTTTCTGACTGACTGATGTCGGGCCGGATGTACGGGAGATGAAAACAAGACAGCTTAATGTACAATTGGTAATCAATTATTTTAAACATACAAGACAGCAGTTATGTTTTGGGGCTCTACAGACCTCTCTCCTGGAAGGCCGAACAAAGAAAACATTCAATGTCGAAATTGATAGGCGAATCGATGTTTGTTGGGCAAGACCATGCTGAGTTATAGGGATAGGTGTTTGTGTCGAATGGGTGTTCACCGAAAATCGGAGTCAGCTGTATCGTTTTTTATTTGTCATTTATTGATTGTAGGGCAGAGTGCATTTTGGCGAGCCATTGGAGCGGGCTTTCTGGACTTCAAATAGGTACTAGCTAGCCCAGAATGAAGGCCGACAGGGCCTTAAGTCCGAAGCTTCCAAATGGTGCACTCGAGAGTGGCCTCTGCCCCCACCGTACCCCCCCCCCCAGCCAAAACGATCCTGATCTCACGAAGAAGGTCCAGTTTGCTAGTTTGGCTTCTTGACTATGACGATCCTCGAACGGGTTGCTCGTGATGGTCAGTCGGTAGAGTGAGAGGGTTGGTTTTAGATATTAAACAAAGAAAAAGAAACGCGCAAGCAGAAAACCGAAAACGATGCATGCGACACTGTATAGATTTGTTGGCTTTGGGTTGTTGTTTTTACGTGCACTACTTATGTTAACTATTTTTCGGTTTCTCAGAACGTTGTTCTATCAAAATCTCGGGGTGAACGTATACAATAGGTACAAACCTGAACGTAGTTACACTGTACATGGTCGGAAAAACGGACGGACTAGCGAATCTCCCGGCCGCTTCGGTTGGTCGTGGGATGCGACAGACTAGGTTCGGGCGTTGTCGGGAAGGATAATGCTTGTAGACCGGGATCGTGGTCTGGTTCGACGACACTAGGGTGCGGGACCTTGGTGTGGTTAGTTGTAATGTCGCGCGAAGCATCGCGTGAAGCATTGCTTTCCTCGGCCGGTGGCAGAGTGGCCTGTGCACCTTGTTTGCAACCATAAGGTCCCCGGTTCGAATCCGCGTAGGGGTGGACATGCTTGCGATATACTCAGCCCGCGCGCGACTAGTGGTGGTCGCGCGACAGGGAAGTGCAGTTACGGTGTACAGCTGGCACATTACTTACTTACCATAAAAGCTGGTTTTAGACGGTCGATGGTGACGATTTCGCGTCCGCCACCGCGATCGCTCGTAAACGTCTTGCTTGTACGGTTGATCACTATGAAGGGTCCAGCGTATGGCAACTACAGAGGCTGTCGAACACAGTCTATACAAAGTAGTACGGGTGACCAAGTAGGCCGTTTTCCGGGCACATATACTAGTGTCATCCGCATACTTGAAGCAGTCGGGCGCAACTCAGACCTCTGGTGACCCAACCGTTCAGTGTAACTTCCGTGGTCGAAGTATATAGTGGACGATGCTGGTGCTGCTAACTGTCCGGGCAAATCTACTTTGCTGCTGTAGACCAGCTGTGCTGGTATTGTATCGAAATCGGTTTTAGCGGTGCTCATGAAGCCTAGGAGGTAGAGTGGAAGAGTTTCGAAACATGAAGGATCTGCGAGCACTCCGTGCAGTTCCTTCAGTTGGCGATGAAATCGATCTAACATGCCGTTAGCAGCCGGATGATACCCCGTCATCTAGACTTGGCAATAGCCTAAATTCTTAAGCAGCATGACAAAAGTGGACAAGAAGTGATCGCTAGTCACAATGGCGCGACAGCCGTATTGAGCTACCCAGCGATTGACACAGGCCAGGAAATTTACAGAGGCTTTCGAAAGGGGCGGAGGACATACGAGGTCGATGTGTACTTGGCGAATGCATGCATCTGGCGTTGGAAACGTGCCTAATGGGCAGTTCGTGTGCTTTTGCATTTCCGTGCGTTGACACGGAAGACAAGCAGCTGCTCATTTAGGAATGATGCGATTGACGTTGCACCAAACGAATCGTGCGGCCTTGAGTTTAACGGATGCACGAAAGCCTGGGTGAGAAAAGCCGCACAACGTAGTGAACACAGTTTGTTGAAACTCGTGTGGGACGACTAGGTGCGGCATGTTCAGAGATAAATGGCAAAGCATATTTCCGTCTGAGGAGGCCAGCGGTAGGTTTCGTATGTCCAGTGGGGAGGCATACATAGTAGATCCACCTCAGGATCATTGAGTTGCGCAGCGGCCATGGCTGTCATGTCGAAGGCGGTGCTGGCGCCAGCGGAGATCGCTTGAATTCGGTGAAGTGCGTCAGCGACAGTGTTGTGCACACCCGAAACATGTCGTATATCGGTTGTAAATTGAGCGATGTAGTCTAGGTGGCGCGACTGTCTAGGAGAGTATCGATGGGTTGTCGAGTCGAGCACGCTGGTCAGGTGAAAGTGTAACCTTCTAACCCATGTCATAAATGACACATGCCTAAGTAGATGGCTAATAAATCTCCACCGAACTTACTGTGCAGAGATTCGGCAGGTTGCAAACGTTTGGAGAAGACTCCAGCGGTTGATAACCGTCACCTAGTTGTTACTATAAAACGGCGCCAAGTGTCAAGTTAAAAGCGTCCGTACAGGGTGACAGTAGAGCTGTTTGCTCGTGATGCGATATAGAAGCTATGTTAGCGATAGCTTCTTTCAAAGCCTGGAACGCGGCGCGTGCTTCAGCAAGAGCATCAAATTGCTTATGCTTCCCTTGGTGAAGGTCCGTGAGGAGTTGCATAAGCTGAGCGCAGCTAGGTATGAAACGGCGATAAAAGTTGTCTAGTTCCTCGAGATGACTGCGTTGTATGAAATAATGAGGTGCGGGTTAGTCGATTCTGGCCTTGATTTTGTCCTGTAGTGGCATGACGCCTGCAATAGGGATATGATGACCGGAAAGTTGACCTAGTAAACGCTAAACGAACACTTCTGCGTTGATTGTCGCCCTTGTTGAGATGATGGATCAAAATGTTACCGAATAGGACGCAAGTGCTTTTCTCGTGAAGAGCTCGCAAGTAAGATATCGTTGAGAAGCGTAGAGGACGTCCAGTCCGTGAAAAAATTGGTCTATGCAGCGCTGAGAAGTTTGCGTGGCAATCTTTAGGCCAAATGGCAAGCAGCGAAATTCGAACAAACCAAATGGGACTATCACGACAGCTTTAACGATCTCCGCTTCGACTACCAGCTTTGGGTTGTAAATGCGTACTAAGTCGCCCTGGCTAAAAACTTGCTTACCTGCCAACCTCTTTATTAGCACCAACGATTTGTCGGATCGGATAGCGATCGGACGTGGGAACCGTATTTAAGGCACGATAGTCGCCGCAAGGACGCCAGTCTCCCAATGGTTATTTACGGTTTCTTGTAGATAGGTGATGCCCATAGACTGTTGGATGGTAGGATGATACCGAGCCGAAGCGTGTGATCGAATTCAGCAGTTTTTCTCAAGCAACTCGTTGGCGAACCGTGCGTGACTATGTGGTGAGGGATCTTCGTCCTGGCTGGTGGAAGTGCTGCAGCTGGTCTTACTATTCGCGGGTATTCGAACGGTAGGTTCGCATAATATGAAA